>PVLA01007838.1:61314-98481 GCA_004027455.1 Hydrochoerus hydrochaeris
AGAGAGCGATGGGGGGGGGGGTCCCACAGTTTCTTTGCGGGGGGGGGGGGAGAAGCAGAGGAAGGAAGAAAGGAAGCAAGCAAGGGAGGATCTGAATTCTGTGTGTTTGTGTGTGCCTTTATTTTTGTTTTTAATTATTTGCTTTAGGGAAATAAGGATAGAAAGTTACCTTGAGTTAGCTGCTTTTTTAAAACAAGGAATTAAGGTCATGCTGCTAAAACTGTAACATTATTTGGAGAATCAGATTTAGCTATTCTGGTATTTGCTGGGCCTGGATTCACCAGCATATCAATCATATGAAATCCAAAGATTAAATACAGTACAGAATGGAGTTCTTCGTCTTACAAAGTAAGGAGTGTAAAGACAGTGTGTATAGTTCATTGAATTAAAGAAATGCAACACAATTTTTTAAGGTTGTAAAAGTAGCAAATAGGAAAAAAAACAAGTCAGGTATCTAAATCAAAATCAGAAATATGAAATAAGCGTGGTTTATTCTTACTTATTTGAATACAAATAAGATAATGTATAAAATTTTGAAATCAATAAAAAATGTAGACATCTCATTTTGAGAAAAATAATCAGAAAATAATTATTATAAATGACTTTTTCTTACACTGCTGGTGTGGAAAAGGATGAGAAAGCATTAAAATACTATAGATAATATTTTTATTATACTCATACATTGCTTTTCACATGCAATGTTACAAATACAAATTGTATTTGTAATAATGACTACCATTTTTATATGCCTACTTTTTTCTCTTACCATTATTCTAAACCTTTAAACTTTGTCATCCAATTAAATATTCACAAAATTCTGTTAGCATGCAAAATATTCTTTTTTTAATTTCATTAAAAAAATAGAGGCTGACTGGAGTTGAGAAACTTGCCTAAGCTCAGAGAACTGACAAATTTATTTTGATTCATTTGCCTTGGAATCCGGACCATAACAAATACAAAATGTCTAAATCCTAGTCCCTGTCCTAACATTATAATTTCAGGAACATGACCTTTATTCCTTGTTTTAAAAAGGCAACTGACTCAAAATAAAATTCTGCCTCTATTTCCCAACAACAAACACAAACCTCCCTAAGGCAATTTTTTTCTGATGCTATTCGTACATTTGTGTCAAGATAATCCAGACTGTTGAGATGGTGGCTCTCTTTAGATGAAGGCATGGTATGGGGAACTACTTACTCTAATGAAAGCAAGATAAAAATCAATAGCTCAGGGCCAGGGATTTAGCTCAGCAGCATAAGCGCTTGTCTGGCAAGTGTGAGGTCATGAGTTCGATCTTTGGTACCAAAAAAAAAAAAAAAAAAAAAAAAAAAGAAAAGAAAGAAAAAAGAAAATCAATAGCTCAGTGAATGATTTTTTCCTCCTAAGACTAAAAGGGAAAAAATTATTTATTTTACCAAGGGTATATATATATATATATATATATATATATATATACATATATGAACTTAATTTGTTTTACAATTTTAAGGAAGATGGCTGCATTTGTGTTTGTGTGGGTATGATGGCCATAGTAACGCTTGTCACCCAATGTGGAATTTGCCAACAGAAACAAAATTTTAACGAACATTTTGGTTTGTAAACTACATTGTTTCCAAACAGACACATTTGTGAACCAAGGCATTAGTGTGCATATGTACATATTTCAAGACATTTGTTATTTAATAGGAACAAAATATTACATAGAAATTAACAAAGAATGAAGCAAATTATAGAGTAAGTGTCTTTCCAAACATTCTTCTTGGACAGATTATAGAGTAAGTGTCTGTCCAAACATTCTTCTTGGACAGAGTCGTCTATGACTCTCTTTGTGATTCAAGAGTTACAGTTGCAACAAAGACTACATGGTCATCAAAGGTCATGATACTCTCAGGCTATTTATAGAAAAAATAATATTGCCATTTTCTGCATTAAAACAAGAAAGCTTTCTAAGTGTAAATTAGTGAAAACTAATTTCTTCATGACATCTTGACAGTTTTAAGCAAAATCCTTACAAAAGGTTATAATGCAAATAAAAAACCATACATACATACACACAAGTGCTTACATGCATTTACAGAACATATTCTTGAAATTACAATAAGAAAATAATTCATCTTTTGTTTAGCTAATGTTTAGATATATACAAAATATGCATCAAGTTTGGAGGGGGAGATTAGGTAATTCTTTAGAGTTTGGTTAAGTTCTATAAAGAAACAATTGCTTCTATACAAAGAAAAACATATTCTTCTACAGCTGTATCAACAGATTATTCTTTTCTTTGGAATGCAGCTGACATTGCATGTCAAGTTTGACATAGTTGCCAAATGATGCAAAATATGTCCTTCACTGTCCATGAGCAAAAGTTTGGAAAACATCCTCCAAACAGAATTTTAGGGGATGAAGGGAAATTGGCTGGAGCAGGTAATTGTGCTTCTTGAATTTATGATTTTATAAAGTATTTGACTGAACAGAACAATGTTCAATCTCTAAAACATATTTTCCATATAAAAATTTATGTAAGTGCAAAGTACTAAAGCATCTATTTTCTGCATAAAGGAAAGTGTTGACAGTTGTTTTCTGTTGAAATAATAGTTTTCATATGTATAACTATTCAAATAAACACTGTACTAGTTTTAATATTTATATATTAACTAATAACAATAATATTATCATGTTTCAAATATGTTGTTAAGTAATTCCATTGAACAGCAGGTCTGGAAACACTACCAATAAATTATCTTTCAATCTAATTTTCTTAATCTACTCCAGCAAATAACTTGTTATTTTAAATTGTTATAATAAAATCCTGCTAAACTTTGATTTATTCTTTTCCTAGTCCAAAATATCACAGATAGTTTATGAGAAGTCAATGAAAGAAAGCTCTATTATCTGACTTCCCGAACAGTTGAATAAAGTTTATATGCATATGCAACTAGCAGCTGTCTAAATACATAATCATAGCTTGCTTTATACTCACTCTGAAGAGGTACTAAGCCTGAAGAATTTGGTAAGTCACATTACCTCTTTAAGCATTGAGAGATTGAAAGGAAAATTTAATTATAGTTGCAGTTTCTAGAAAAAATTAGGATATAACTAATTATTACTGTACATATGAAAACATTTCCTTAGCAGAACTAAATCACAGGACAGAAAACAGTCTTTACTTCATTCTATTACAAAAGCCTACGGTGCTTATGCTTGTCTTGAAAGTCAAGAATCCATAGTGAGATATGTAAATCTTTTGCAGTTACCATGCAACTTTACATGATAAATATATATTAAAGAAAACAGATGCTTCCTTCAGATGACACTGACATGATTGTTAAATTCTACTGATCACAGAGGGACTTTGAACAAATAATTTCCCCTTAGGCTTCTTCCACTGTATAGAAATCCCGTGGGTTTGCCAGGTCCTATTTACCACCATTTGTTCTTTTTGGACACAAATAAAACATAAAAAAGTAGATTGCATATTAGAAAAAATGATTCTAAGTTGTTTCAAATTTTCATAGACATCAAAAGACCTTATTTTTTGTTTCCTTTTGAGAAGAAAATGAAGGGGGGAAAGTTAAAAAGTAAAAAGCCCACAATCTCTGAAACAGGTTTTCACAACATTGAATTTTTTCCAATTACTCTGAATAAAATGCTACTGCAAATATAAGTTCCAATGACTCATAACCTTAAATTATTGTTCTGAAAGACCAGCTCAAAAATATTAAAAGTATTTTCAAGATACTGCGCTAAAGAAAAAAAAGCATCAGGATTTCTTTCCTCTGGGTTTGAGTGTTCAAGAGAATCACATGTATGGCAACATGGAAGCAGTTATTTGGATGCAGGTTGCAAATCTCCCGTCTCCTGGTTTATGATGGATATCAGTGAAGTTTGTGGCTGACTAACAGTAGTTCTACATCAGGGAGATTTATGGGGAGGATGCATTTAGTATTATTCATGAGCCACTTAACAAGCTTCAGCCACGGATACAATATGGCCTTTGTTTATAGTCCCAGGAGGTCTTTAGAGGGCTTTTTAAAATTGAAGAGATTTTTTTGATAAATGGTAGAGGATCTTTAGGTGGGCCTGAAAGCTGTAAGTGTATTTTCCTGTTAACTTGGAGAGTACTACATTTCATCCTAACTTCCTTGTTTCTTCAATAAAAAATTATCAGATATTCCACTGGTATTTTATTTTGCTATTGTTCTGCTACATTAAATAACCAAGAGGGACACATTTTTTAGAAAAATGTTCATTTCAGTCTCTATTACAGGAAGTTGGAGCATCTTAACAGGCTATCCAGACTATTTGAACAGAAATGAAGCAACATATGTTTGAAACTGTCTTTTGTATTATATTGTTTATGTTTATGACCCATATTCTTCTCAATGCCTCTTTATTTATGGCAACTATGTGTATAATGGTTTTGGCTTAACCAAGAAATTTAGAAAGACTTGAGGATCAGACGGTTCCATTAGTGTTGCTAGGTTGAGTTAAATTAGTACAATTATTTTATCATTAGTTGACAAAATAATGACATAACCTATTGAACTATTAACTAAGGGAAATATATATCATTTACACAAAAGTGTTATATTATTTTGGAATATTTCTGGTTTCACAAACAATTTGCAAAGAAAATGCCTTCAGATTCTAACCTTACTAACAAGCAATAAATAAAAAAATTATTTATGTCAGTGACAGAACAAGACAGTGATTTCATCCTAAGCCTTTAAAATGATCCAAGAAACATGTTGATTCAATCTATTTTACAACCATTTTGCCTGACTTCTTATTAAATTGGAATACTCCACCCTAAACATTGCAGTTTAGTAAACAGACATTTTATCAGTGATAACTGCATCAGAAATTGTGGTTTACTGGCCTTACTTCACAGCTGATGCATTATTTCATGTCACATGAAAAGCTTCCCCCTCAAGTCCATCCAATGACAGAGCTCAAGACAAACCACAAGCACCAGAGCTTCAGATTCCCTGTCCAACAGAAAGGTCTCTTATAACTGCAATATGGAGCACTTGAAAACCTTCTAGTTCATGCTCATCGTTTTTTCAGTTGCTGACACAGAAACTCAGAGACCAAGGACATAGAAAACATCACATAATATGTGAGTAATGGAAAAACTCTTTGGGAGAGGTTTTTAAGTCTCTCTTATCAACTCTCCAAAACATTTGACAGTGGCTTAAGAGCCCTCTGGCTTTCAGCAAAGTTTCTGATTCCGTGTCTATAGAAAATACATTTACAATAAGAATTTTTTTGTCTGTTATCTCTTTAGAATTTAAACCACACCAATATGAAAGTATAGAAATTAAAGTACGGTGTGGCTTTTGGGGAAAACGTGAAACCATCATAGATAATCTACCAGCTAGGTGCTGAAAAATACACTGATTTAATAATTTAACAAAAAAAAATGCTAACATAATTTAAGGGTTAACGCATAAGAGCTGGTACAGAAAGAAGAAAGAGAAAGTAATCTTACTCAAAACTTCTATTAATCTTCACTAATACTCTATTTTGCCTCCCCTAGGTACTAATTCTTAGTGAGAATGCCAAAATGCTAGATGATATTACCTTGAGTTTCCTGAGTGGGAGGCTTTTCTTTACAGTATGTTGCTATAATGTTTATGCCATAAAAGCTAACAAGTAAGCAGGCCCTGTTTGCATAGCAGAAAGTCAGTCTAGAGTTCATGATAGGTGTTTTCTTTATACCTCAAATAAGCCAAGTGACTGGCAAAATAATTAACATGGTTTTATTTGCTTGTTGACATCAATTTAAAAAATATACATGGGAAATTAAAAGTTTTGCTGGACATGAATTCTAATTAGAAAACAATCTTGAGGAACATATTCATCTATTATTGCTCTGCTAGTTGCTGACAACACTGCCTTGTACATTGTATTTTGATAATAAAGTTCTTATCAAAATATTGTATATCCTTGGTACAGTTAGTGAGAGTCAACTCTACACTCATGTTTTTTAGTATGATATTAACTGATATCTTCATTATAATTCACAGTATTTTACAAAGCGATAGAACTTACAAAAGTGATGACAGCTTGTAGATAAAGGAGCAATTTCTTTTAACCTTTAGTGGTGCTTAGGTAGTTGTGTCAAAGCAAGGATTGTACCATACAAATATGGTAGCGTTTGCTGATAAAGAGAATGTGAGTGGGCTGGGGATTTGGGTCTGCGGGGTATAAGCACCTGCTTTGCAAGCATGTAGTTGTGAGTTCGATCCCTGATACCAAAAAAAAAAAAAAAAGATGTAGGTGACTACCAACAAAGAATATCTGTTCTTGATGTTATATATATTTTAAAATTAAAATATATTTATAAAATCATTGACTTTTCATCATTAGAAATCATTTCCAGAAGTAAATCGTGACAGAACTTAGCATTGCTCCACCGCAGTTCGTTGTCGGGAAAAAAAAAAGTGTATTTTTAAAGTAAAACTATTCTTTTATTTACACAAATATCACAGAGAATCAGTTCCTGAGTCTCTAAAACAGTATTTATTTTCACATTATGGTTCCCGCTGAAATTGGGATAGACACTGCTGATGTGACATCCTTTTTATCATTCGGCTCCTGTCTTGGGAAGGACTATCCACTCTACACTTGTACTTCAGCTTTGACTCTAGATATAGACAAGTTGCTTTCTAGGCAAAAAGCATGGAGAAAATGAAGTGTGGCTACTATTATGATTTCCATTTTACATATAAAGAAGTGAAATACAGAAGGGTAACGTGATTTGTCCGAGGTCACATAAAGGATGAAAGCACAGGCAAGTTTCTGAAGCGGACACAGGAAGGCAGACTCGTGTCCATGCTCCTTACGACATTGCCACTGTAATAGGAACAGAAGACAGAAAGAAGTGTGGGGTGGTGAAGGGACACAGAATGGGAGTGATCGGCAGAGAAAGCAAATGGAGTTTATAGCTGGATGCGAAGAATAATTTCAGAGGAAAAGGAACACGTTCATTGAAAGTTTAAGTTTGGGGCTGGGCATTTAGCTCAGCGGCATAAGCGCCTGCCTTGCCAACACGCAGTTGTGAGTTTGAGCCCCGGTACCAAAAAAAAAAAAAAAAAGAAAGAAACTTTGACTAGTAACTCTTAGTCATCAAAATGGTCTCCTAGACATTTGCAAACGTTTTCATTTGTGTTTCCCTTCTGATTATATGTATATGTTGAGTTTACCCTTTACTTTGTAGCAGCCTTTTTTTAATCAACTTGAAAATTTATGCTCTCTCTGAGCTTAGGGCAATCCTTTACTTACAACTCAATTTTACTGGAAAATATTATCATACTTGACAAAATGCATAAATCAATTCTCCATAGCAATGGCTATTTTGGAAATTAGGTAGATAATGAAATAAAACAAACAAAATTGCTTTGCTCTTATTTTCCTGGGAAAATTTCGTAAGAGGCAATTTGGAGTTTTTTTCTTGTTCTTTTCAAAGATTGGCCAAAATTGTGGTTTCGAATAGTTTGTGTTCCAGTGCTTAGTATATCCGATTTTTATTTTATTTTATTATATTATTTTACTTTAGTTTAGTTTTTGCTTTGGGAAAGTGGGAAGCACAGAAAATAAGAGGAAAAGATGGATTTATTAAGGCATATTTCAAGACAATTCCATGTAGACAGAATGAAGAGATGGTCCTTGACAGAATGCTTAGTTTAAAATGAGCACTTTGGTGTGGGAGCGCTTTATGCTCCTAGCAATAGGCAAATATGGCCTCTTCTTTCCTTTCTCCCTCTACAATGAATTTATGCTAACTAGAAGCCACCTATTTTGAGACATGCTGTATTGAATTGTAGGATAGTAGGAAAAGTCATGTAGTTGATATACTGCAAGGGGAGCAGCTTAACAGCAGCTTTAACTGATAATTCCTATTTTTCTGTAGGCTCATTAGCGCGAACAGTGTGGAATTGGCCAGCCATGGTCCTAATCAGTACAGTTGTAGGTTAGGCATTAGGCGTTAGGGTTTCTAGAAATTGGACCCCTGATAGCTCTTAGAGCTGGAGCCTATGCCTTATTTCACTGTCCTAAACCACTGGAAAAAATAACAGCCACAGCATGTTTAATTTTACTGAGTAGTAAGTACTGGGGGAAAAAACCTTTTTGAATCACTTTGGATTTTCATTAATATGTTTAATAATATCTTGAGAAATCTCTAGTTAAGCAGCCAATGAGAATACGATGCCTGAAACTCTGAAACTTTTTGTGCATTTTGATGTAGCCATATAGAATGGGAGAAGTTTGAAAGTATTAATAACTTATACTGGCAATTTGTCAGTTTTGATACAAATTGTTTTAAATGTTTAAATTTTATTTGCTAGAACACTAAAATTTTCTACCACTAAGTGAAATTTCAGGATTCACTCCTACCTTCGCCTCCTCCTACTTTGAAATGGTGAAAATAACATAAATATCAGTCAAATATTGTCCAGTTCATAAAATATGACATTCTGGTGACAGCTCATAATAGGAATGGAAAGTAGCATATCATTAATCAAGTTACTTGATATATCACAAGAAGGTGGATTTAGTGGAAAGCACAGCTCTCCTCACTATAGTCTCAAGACAATATCTGCAGGTATTATTCTGAAGCTTCCGTGCTGAGGACCCTTTTGTCCAAAGCATTTTGAGTTCTCCTGCAAGATTTTTTCATTAATCACCAGCCTGGACTATACGGGAGACTCCCAAAAGGGGTGGGGAGAGTCTCGTGTTGAGAGACCTTCAGAAACAGATGACAAGAGCACCCCAGCCTGAGAAAGGGTCATGTAGAGTGGAAATATGAGCGCCTGACCCTTGACCCCCTTGCCTCTTTATTTTGATTCCTTTAACAATACCCGTTGGCAGGCACAAGCAGTGGTGAGTCCTTCTCTCTTTTGTTAGGCTTGGGAAAAACTCAGGACAGCTCACTGTGTCTCCCGCTACAGGCCTGCCTGGTTTTTAATTAGAAAGAATTACAACTCACACAACTTTTTTTTTTTTTTTTTCAAATCATGCTTTTTCAAGTGACCCCCAGCAATAACACATTTCTCAAATTTCCTTAACCAAATGAACATAAGTTACAAAGAATCATTTTCTGAATGAGATTTTGCTTCTTTGGTGGATCTGCTTGGATATTTAAAATTCTATCTGCTTTGTTCCAACAGGTTAAGGAACTTCTGAAGTGATTTCCCAAATGTTAGTGGCTATAGACCATGAAGATAAGAAGTGTAATTTAGCTCTAGCAAAGTAAGGTTTGCAGTATCCTGGCATGCTTTTACAATTTGGGAAAAATAACAATAAAAATTATATTCTAGAACTGCCTACTTAAATAAAAATTCTATAATAAAAATTTTAAGTATTACTTCATATAAAAATACATTACTTTAATTTTAAATGGTTTCCTCTCTTTACATTTGATAGAGTCTGACATTCTAAAAACTTAGCTGATTGTTACTCTAATCAAATAAGATGCTCTAATCAAATAAGATTTGTTCAAAGAAAATTAAACAATGTAACATGTAAAGACATCACATGATTTGTATTTCAATTCAAAGAAAAATAAGCAGAGAGTTAATAATCAATTAACATTCTGGTACACAATTTTGGGGGGATTCAGATTTTTCCATTTCCACAAGAAATTCGCCATCCTGTACCATTTCTTTTTAATGTTTCCTTAGCTACTTTCTCCCTTCCTACACAAGTAAATGCTAAACTGTATACTTCCCCTGTTTTCTATTAAAATTGTCTCACTGGTTAATAATCACACTCCATTACCTATCTAAACATTTTGAGAAGTTATTTGGTGCTATTCTGGAGTTGGTGCAAACAAACCTAGCGTGAAAGGCAGCCAAAGTCATTTCATTTGCTCATTTTCAACTCATTAAAAAAAGTACCCACTTCAAGCCAGGTGACACCTGTAATCCCAAGCACTCAGGAGGCTGAGGTAGGAGGATTGCAAATTCAAAGCTGTTCTGGGTTACATGTTGGAGTTAGGGCAGGTTTAAACTACATGGTGTGATCCTGTCTAAAAAAAAAAAAAAAAAGGAGTTAGTATTTTAGTTGAATTTAAACCATTACCTTACTATTTACTAAGACTTTAAAATAAACTTTGTAATGCTGTTGTTTGTTTTTTTAAGACTACTGCATAAATATTCAATCACTCTTTTTTTTGATTAGTTGTATAGCCAAAAATTAAATTAAATGTGACACTTTTCTCCTTGAGATTCATGACTCCTTGCCTCAGCCTGCTGGAAGCGCAGAAGACTGAATTATCTAATTACTCATTCATGGAAAATAAACCATGTCTTTTCAAAGCTTTTAACTGTGCCATGCTATTGTTCTCCTCAGTTAGACTTATCAAATTTGGGTCATTATGGAGTTTAAGTTAACTCTTGAAAGCAGCTAGAAACAAGTGCCCACATCTTGAGAAGTCCAACCTGCTATCCCTGCAAAGATTAAGAGTTAAAATGAAGAGAAAGAAGATGTTTGCAAGAAAATAATAGAAAATAGAAAAGCTTCGAGATACATGATTGCAATTGATACCTTATTTAAAAAAAAACGTAATATTAAAAACAAGTCAGTGCTTTTACCAGATTTGCAACCATTCTACAGAACCTTGAATTCTGAAACATGTTCCTGCTACTACGGTACCATCTCCACTAATATAACCCAAGAGATCTCATAAATCGAAAGACTCCTCTTAGGAAAACTCAAAAGATATTAAGAATATCATTTTGCCATTTTGAAAAATCTGTTTTTCAGGGAAATAAGCTGTTTATAATTGTCTCTTTTTAACTTACACACTTGTCATTAAAGCCCCTCCTCCTGTTCCATCTCCATTATTGCTTCGCTTTCCATTTGCCTCCAACTCATTCTCTTTTTTCTCACTGACCCCAGATGGACCCAATCACCATCAAAAATGCTCAGATCTCTTTTATTTGAAAACAAGCTAAAACAAAACAGAAACCACTGGCTCCCCTCTTTTACCATACTGCTCTCCTTTTTTAACATCTGAAATTCCTGAACTTGGTGTCTGTATTTTCACACACCAGTTCACTGATACCCATACCAATCAGGCTACTGAATCAATCAAGCTATTGAAACTGCCATTGCAAGCAACTCCTATTCCTAAATGTAATCTAAATCCCAAACCATACTTGTCTCTATACCATTTGGCTTTGTGGAACACTTCATCTACTTTGACCTTTTTTTGAAAGCACACCTTGGTAATCTTCTCCTTTTTCCTTTTTAAAAGCTTCATAATTTACGTAATTTTAAACACAAAAGTGTTAAAAAGCAGCACATGTAATTCTACTAACCTAGGTTCACCAATCGATAGTGTTCTATTACATTTCCACATTTTCCCCATTTTTCATACTTTTTATTTTACCAACATAATCCATTCATATTATTTTATTCTATGAAAGTCATTCACGCTAAATAGAACTACAAGGTTTTTTTAGTCAAGTTTATTTGTACATTTTAGGTATATATAATGATCACATTCATCATAGGGAATTTTATCTGTACATGATATAACTTGATTCATTTTCCCCCATTTCTTTATTCTCCTTTCAATCCCTCTCCACCTACTTATTTACAAAGGCTCTGTTTCCATTTTTTCCTTCTTTTCTAATCATTTTCTATCCCTTCCTCCCCCCACTGTAGTTCCCCGTACCATTTGAATATTTGCACTCCCTCTTTTTTCTAGACAGATACGTAGTTAGAAAGGTTGGTATAAATGTCGATATGTGTGACTATGCATATACTAAATTTTTTGTACCTTTTGAGCATGAGTTTTATTTACAGTACATCATTCTTCTTTACCCTGTAATACATCTACTTGTATTTTCTAAGAATGTTCTCTTAGGATATTCACAATATAATTATTAATTTCATGAAATGTGACACTAATAGAATCCATTCATTTAATATATTTTATAGTATTTGTTTCTAGCGCAATAAGTTTTATGTCTTTTTAAGTTTGGATTAGGTTATTTATCTTTCTTTTACTTTTGCTGTTGACTTTTTTGAAGAATGAGAGACAATTCTTTTTTTAGCAAGTTCATGGACTTGAAAAATTTATGGCTTGCATCTAAATGTTCCCCCCAAAACCTCCTGTGCTCATCAGTGGGGTTTTTCAGAGATGGCTGAATATAGGCTGTGTGATGCTGGAATTAAGGGTGTGATGCTAAGATTAAAAGTGCCCCATTCTAGGTGTAGATCACACTGCTCAAAATGCTATAGATGGTTTGCAAGGGATAAAAGGGGGAGACAGGCTGCAGCTGTTCTGCCGTCTTCTGCCTGTTGTACTTTGCCATGAGCACTTTCTCCTCTGTTGTCGATCTCTGCTATGACGCCTTGACCTGGACTCAGCCAATGATGCACTAAAATCTCTACAAAATATGAGCTGAAATGAAATTTCCTCCTTTAACTTTGGTTATTGAGTAATTTGTCTCAGCAATAAGAAAAGTAACTAAGACAATAACAGTGGGTTGGAAATTAAATCACCTCATTTTATGCATATTTTACCCAACAGAAATTATTTGGCTTTCAGTACATCTGGTGTATGAAATAACTCATCATATAAGATATTCTACTGTGGAATTTCTGAAAGTATTTTTACTAAAAGTTTAAATGGGGCTTCTTCATCACAATCAACAAATATCATTGCCACATAAAATGCAATGAAATTTGAAATTCAGGGAAGCTGTCATAGTTTAGGAAGCTATCTGTCAAATAAGATTTAAAATTTTATCTGAATATATTTACAGCTAAATTTGTTGTTCCTATCAGTACACTACACATGGTCTACCTTAAAAGAATATAATGTATGAAGTGATTATCTGGGAATGAAATGTCATTAATGAAAAAAAAGAAGGAAAAAAGACCTTTTCTTGACTACTGTACATTGGAAACATTCAAAGGAGTTTTAAAATTATATACAAATTAACCTGCCATTACAATAGCACTGTTAAACATTTTCAGTGATAAGTTAATTGAATTGCACCAGAGGGTGTTGTAAAGCAAAATCAGATTTGTACAAGATTTGCTGGAGTAAGAGCAGGAACAACTGAAAGCAGCATCAGTGCATGAAGTCAGCGTGCTCACCAGGAAGAACTTGGTTTACCAAGGACAGACACACGCATCTACCATCCTGTTCTGTGTTTTACTGCCCTTCAGAGACAGTATGTTTTGGATTCATTTTTGCAAATTGAAGGTTTGGGCAACAGTACTATTAGCAAATTTTCATTAGTGTATGCCCATTTTAGGCCCCAATATCAACTTTTAGTAATATTTATTATTTTTTAAAAATTCTGTACTGGTTCCTGGTCATCAACTGAATTTCACACAAGCTCTCCAGAGTGATGTTCAGCATCATGCATACCTAGGCCTTGTTTCCAGTGTTTTCTTTGTTATCACTTTTAGCCTAAATTATCCATGTTAATTTTTATTTTTATTAGTGCATGTTTTCAATGCATAATGATTATACGTATTGTGATTAATTTTTACATTTTAATCTCTTTAAATTTTTTTTCCATGATGATCTGTGATTATAAAATTTTGATGTTAGTTATTTTGAGGTACCTCAAAATATGCTCATGTATGACAGCAAACATAATTTGGTAAGGATTCCATGTGTTCTGAAGGATTTGTTCTCCCTTCTAATGTCTTCTTGGTTTCCTGTTCCCCAAGAACAACAACATTGATAGTAGGCCAATTAATAATCTTGTGATGATTTATTTGCAGTCACATGAAAGTTAAAAGTCACATACCTCCTACTTCAAATCAAAGCTAGATATGACTAAGTTTAGTCAGAAAAATATGTCAAAAACTGAGATAGGCTGAAAGTTAGATCTCTGTGTCAAACAACTAACCACACTGTGAATGCAAAGGAAAATTTTTTGAAGAAAACAAAAGTGCTATTCTAGATAACACTTAAATAATACAGAAGCAAAACAGGTTTATTGTTAATCTGGAGAAAGTTTTGGTGATCTGGATAGATCAAAGTAGACACAACAATGCCTTCAGCAAAGCCTTACTATCCACAGTAAAGCTCAGCTCCTCAGTTCTAAAAAACGTTAAGAGAAGAGATGCAAAATAAATGTTTAAAGCCTACAGATTTTGGCTCAGGAAGCTTAACAAAGGAAGTTATTTCTACAGCATGAAAGTACAAGGTGAGGCAGTAGGTACAAAGGAAGCTCAGCAAGTAGCGCAGAAGATCTTGCTGTGATAATTAGTGACGATGGCTTTAGTGAACACAAATTTTTCAAGGTTAGTGAAGCAACCTTCTATAAGGAGTAGCCCTATAGGAGTCTCATAGCTAGAGAGGAGAAGTCAATACATGTCCAACGTCACAGGCTCAAAAGATAGACTGATTCTCCTGTCAGGAGGTAAAGCAACTGATGACTCTAGTTTGAAGCCAACATTCATTTGTCACACTCAAAATCCTAAAAGTTATACCAGATCTATTTGCCTGTGCTCTGTAAAGGAAAACAAACCCTGGACGACAGTAAGTCTGTTGGCAAGAGGGCTTATTGAATATTTCAAGTTCACTGTTTACACTTAAAGCATAGAAAAAGAGAGACTTCTTTCAAAATATTTCTGTTTATTCATAATGTATGTGGTCATCTGAGAGTTCTACTAGAGTTGCACAAGGAAAGTGATATTGATTTAATTACTGCTAACATAAAATTCACTTCACCACCCATGGATCAAAGAGTGATTTCGACTTTCAAATCTTATGATTTCACAAATACAGGGCTGGGAATATAGCTCAGTGACACAGCACCTGCCTGGCAAATGCAAGGTCCAGAGTTCAATATCCAGTATCAAGAAAATGAAAAAAGGAGAAAGAAAGAGAAAGAAAGAGAGAAATACAATTTGTAGAGCTATAGCTATCATTAAGATGGTTCTTAACAAAGTAAACAGAAAATTTTCTGGAAATGATTCACCATTTTACATATTAGTGCATTTGTAATTCATGGGAGAAGAACAAAAGATTGACATTAATAGGATTTTGAAAAAAATTGATTCCAGCTCTCATGGATGGCTCTGAGGGATTCAAAGCTACAGAGGAGGAAGTCACTGCAGATGTGGCAGAAATAGCCAAAGAACTAAAATTAGAAACACAGCTTGAAAATGTAACCAAATTGCTGCAATCACATGATAAAAGTTTCACAGATGATAGTTGTGTCTATAGATAATCTACTTCTGGTGAGGATGCTGTTAATTGCTGAAAGGACAATGAAAGATTTAAAATATTACATAAAGGACAACAAAAGATTTAGAATATTGCATAAGCTTAGGTAATCAAAACACTAGCAGGCTTTGAAAAGATTGACTCTGTCTTTCAAAATTCTACTGTGGGAAAAGTGTTTTCAAATAGCATTGCATGATACAGAGCAAAATTTTATGAACCAAACAGCCAAGTGATATAGCAAATTTCATTGTAGTACAATTTCAAGAAATTGCTACAGCTGCCCAACATTCACCGATCACCACCCTGATCACTCAGCAGCCGTCATCATTAGCAGGACTCTCCACCAGCAAAAACTAATTCATTCAGATGATCACTAGCCTTTTTAGCAGTAAAATATGTTTGATTAATTTTGTGTATTCTGTATGTATAATCTAAGGCATGCATGATAGATTATATATAGCATTCTGTAAACATAGCTTTTATATGCACTGGGAAACCAAAACAATTTACATGATTCATTTATGGGTATATTAATTTTGTTGTAGTGGTGTGGAATTGACAATATCTACAAGGAATGCCTGACATTTAAAAAAAAAAGTCAAATCAGAAAACTCTTCTAGGTAAATGGGAAAATTGTTCAAAAATATAAAATGGTGGAAAGTACAAACAATGGATCTAATTAATTCTTTTAACATACAGTCTCCAACTCTAGTATTCAAATTTTCATAATAAACATGAAAATGGCTGAAGTAGATGGGTAATCACTAGTTTTAGTAGAAAGAATGATAGCACAATTTAGTTCATTTGTCTTATTACTGCATGGGTTCATTCATTCAAATATGGCCAAGATACTAATGCTCAGGAAAAAAAATTAAAAATGGGAATTTAGCTACCATTCCATTAAATTTAGGCACAATTTCATACACAAATCTATTGGTGTGTGTTTTGAATTGTATTAAAATGCAAAATATTCTCACTAGGTTGAGACAGGAGAATTGCAATTTAGAGGCCATGTAGCCTACATAGTGAGTTCAAGGTCAATCTTGGTCACAGAGCAAAGGCCAAAACTAGAGAAAAAAGGGAGAAAGGATGAGAGAAAGAGAGAGACAAGAAAGGAAGGATACAAGGAAGAAAGGGATAAAGCAAGGAAGGGAAAAAGAGGTAGGACAAAAAAGCCAAGGAAAGTAATCAGTTCGAAGGATGTCAACTGAAGTTTCCAGTGTAAACAGAAAACATGACAGTGTTTTTTAGTTCATGGCGTATGGACTTTTTCATTTCTGGTTGACTAGACTACAAATTTGCAAGATTTGAATAAGTATTATAAGAAAATTAAAGGAAATGAATGTTATTTAGCTTTTTATTTTAGTGTTTACTAAAGAATAAGAAATAATCTAAAGAATAAGAAATAATATAAAAATAATAAAAAGAACGGATATGAGTCTATCTTTACAATTTAAAGGTTATAACAAAATGAAATAGGACACAGATTCTCTATTGGCTTTATAGGAATTAGTTCTGAGGTTTTTAAGTGGTTTAATTTACTAATCACTTAGTTATATTTACATCATTGATGAACAAGAAGTGCATTCTTACTGGATTTTTTTCACTGAAGACCAAGGATTGTACTCCTGCAAAGACTAACAAGCTAAGCTGATACTGCTAAGGGGCTCAAGTCTACAAAGGGCAGCTGTGGTTATGTTATAAATGAGCTAAAGTTCTTCTAAATACTTTTATTTAGCAAGCACTGAAGTGGTAAGTGAATTTTGATATTGAAAACATGTGCTTTGATTTCCTCTTGCAAGATATTCCTTATTCTAGGACTGCCTTACAGAAAATACAAAGAAAATAATAAGGAAAATGTTCTTGGTTTTCATATTAAACAGTAAATTTAGAACTCAGCTTTCATATTCTGATGAAACAGACTTGATAATACCAATGAAGGGTAGAAGAAGGATGGAAATCATAAATCATGGATAGTTTTAAGTGAATGTGAAACTTGGCAACAATGCAAAAGATCTGGTAATGGAGACTATTACACATTTGGAGCTAACTACTTGTATTTACCCCACACTGTCTATAATAAAGTTATTGAGTGGATGCTGTTTCAAAAGCAGAATCATGGGTGAACATCACAGCTTTTTTGCTTCATTTAAGCGTTCAGACTATGAAGACCCAAAATGACACCTGTATGAACACTCTGAAAAAGTATCATGAGAAACAAGACAGAAATGAAATTCATTAGGAATTAAGGCAAATAGAGAAATGTCTTATTCTCAAGATACCTAAATATAGGAGCTCCAAAACTACTACATCTTTTACCTATTTTCAGTGAAATGCTGAGAACCTGTTGTAGCATTAGAATTGACTGTTTCCAATTTTTGTACTTACATATGAGATCATTTCTTCAAAGAGTCTGATGGGTTTTTGGATAGATGTGACTTTCACATGCACAAGAAACTATGTCAGAATCAAGTAAAGGTCAGCTCTTGGTACATCTAAACACATTCGAAACATGAAATCCGTAGCTATACTATCTATACATGAGTATAAGTTAAATTTATAATTAATAACACTTTTGTCTTTCATTTTTATCACAATGCTTCACCATGTGAGAATTTGCAATCTCATACTTAGGCAAGAGAGCTGAGACTGTTTTAGGTAAATGAAGCTTAACCTGGAATTTAAGAAGAATTTTTAAAAATGTGCTTTAGAGTTTCCAGCTAAATTTAGCCAAGATAAGAATGTCTCTCGGTAGGTAAGAAAGTGACAGGTGTGGTGTACAAATCTGGAGCTGAAGTTTGGCTGCTTTCTTTCCTAGTCATGGGAGATGGATTCTTTTGCACAGTGGAAATGTACTCTGTGAGAGTCAGCCAGAACCCCAGCCATACAGCCATACCCAGCACCTGCGGGCACTTGCCTTTGACAGTTTAGTGGGGGGTTTTCTTTTATGTGAAAATTAAAGGAATGATAATTTAATCTTTGAATATGTGAACATAATTTTCAGTTGAAGAACTTTCTCAAACTTAGTTTCAGAATGTTAACTGTGACCGGGAACATGCTCAAAGTTTTACTTTCTCTTCGTCTTCTTCTTCTTCATTTTTTTTTAAATGGTATTCTCATTATGAGAGGGCTTGTATTGTAGACATGTGGTTCAGATTCAATCTGACAAGTCATGTAGCGATTAAAAATTGGAATGCTTTGACAGCAGGGTGAGCATGAGGATCAGTTGCCACTGTAACTGCCCGCGATGGGGAGAGCCTGGCAAATGAGTCAGATCTGGTCAGGGGGAGTCTTCAGCGTCGATGCACAAGACAGAGCGGGCTGACGAACCTCACCAAGACAGCACCTGGGGGCGGCAGATGCACTGGCCAGCTTCATTGCTTGCCAGTCTTTCCTTTGTGTTGTTCTCCTACGGTAGCAAAATGCGAACTGGGTATTTTCAGTCTTGAGACAGATTTTAGGGCTGCCGCTGGAGCTCAAATAGTGGTCTGAAATACAGTTTAATATCTATGTGCGAGTGTGTGTGTGTGTGTGTGTTTGTGTGTGTGCGTATGTATGTGTGTACACTGTCCTGTAAAGCGATATTACATCCTTAATGCTATTAAATCATTGAGCAAAATTTCAAAGCAAGAATGTCTGCAGAGTTCTAATTTCTGCTCATTTTTACCCAGTATCAATCATTAAAATCATTATTTTAGCAGTTTTCTCCACTTCTGGCATGAATTGAAATGTGTCGTTGATCCAAATTGACATATACGTTTGTAAATGACAAGAGTATATTTTGCTGGTGTTATTTTCATAGTCATTAGGAAATACCAAACTGAATGCTTCAGATGTAAAATTGTCACTTATAAGGGGAAAGAACTGTTTCATGAGCTGTTAGTTGCTAGTGTGCAGGTAAGTGTGAACAAATTAGTTTCTTAAGACTAAATTTTTTCCATTAGTCCTGAGATTTCTTGAAGTGATTGAATCCATGAAGTATAAAGCAAAGGAACCAGCATAAAATTCAAAGAAAGATATATGACAACAATATGTAATTTATTAACTAGTGATTTCTTACTATTTTTTTGAAATTCTGTATTATTTCTACTCTTTTTTCTGTTTTGCTTTTGTTCTCTAAAATAAAACCTAGGAGAAAAGTAAATAGTATTTATAAAGTTAGAAATCTGTATTTTATACAACATAAACTTTATCAAACTTTGATTTTTATCATGGGAACTGTGAGGAAAGCTATCAAATTATAACCTACAACATTTTAGTATTTTAGGCTTGGTTCAAAATATTTCCAATTTATATCACATTCAAGTGGAATTGCAAATAAATATTGCTTAGACAACGTTGACAATTCATAAAACATTTTATTTTGCTACATAAATTCCAGCAATGATAAATTTGTATCTTAACAACTATCAGTGGTAATTAATTGAAGCCTTGTGTTTTAGGTATCTTTTTTAAGTATTAAATTCAATAGATTTTTGTATTTTTATAAGGTTTTCAATCACTATCATAGTCTAACTCTAGAACTCTCATAACCCCAGAAAGAAAGATGTACCTATTAACACTTATACTTCATTCTTGCTACCATAACTCTCGCCCTAGGTGTTGAGTAAACTAGTTTGGTCTATAGAGATTTACCTTTTCTGAAAATTTAATATGAATTAAATTATACAAAAGATATTCTATTCTTTCACCTAGTACAGTATTGAGAATTATCTATGTCATAGTCTATGAGAACTTCAATCTATTTTATTGACAAATAATAATCTACTACATCACATTTTCTTTATCTGTTGGTAATCATTTGGACATTTTGTGCTGTTAGCTATTATTAACAATGCTAGTATTAATAGTCACTTTCAGATTATTGTGTGGGTAAGTATTTTCATTTATTTGGACACATATCTATTGTGGAGTGCTTGAGTCACATGGTAAATTTGTATTTAACATCTTGATGACTATCAGTGTATTTTCCTAAATAGCTGCCTGCTTGCATCAGTAAATTAGGATTCCAATTTCTATATACATATGGCAATGCTAGTTTTCATCTGCTTTTTCATTTTAGCCATCTTATTGAGAAAAAATGATATTTCATTGTGGTTTTATTTTACCTTTCTCACATGACTTAATGATAGTGAACACCTTTTTATGTGCCTTTTTGTATACCTTCATGGGAAAAAGGTTTATTCAAATATTTTGCTAATTTTTGTAATATATATATTTTTATTATTGTTATATTTCTTTATGAATTGTAGATTGATTTTCTGAATGGTTTTCTAGTTGTCTCACCACCATCTATTGAAAAGACATTTTCTCCCCACTGAGGTGTCTTGTCCTCTCTGCCAAAAAATTAATTGACCAGAAATGTTAATGTTTATTTCTATGCTCAGTTCTATTATATTCACCCATATTCACCATTTTTAGTACCAAACTATCTTTATTATCATAATTTTGTGATAACTTTTGAAATTGAAATATATATCCACTTGATTTGGTCTTTTTTTGTTTAAATTTTGGTTTGGCTGCTTTGTTCTTTACACTTCCATGTGAAATTCAGAATCATGTCAATACCTGAAAATAATATCAGCTGAGATTTGGGTAGAGATTACCTTGAAGAATTAGGATTAATGTTTATGTGTTTTGAGTTTCTTCAAGTTGTCATTATTCTTTTTTAATGTGAATTACCTCATTTTAAGCATATGAGTGGACTTTTGAATTTCTCCTTTTTTTTACATCTGCTTTTTTAATGATCCTTGAGGGCTTCCTTTGTTTCAATGTTGGTTGGGATGTCTCCTGGATCAGCCCCAGAATCAATCATTTCTCCAAGGAAGACTGAATGCTGATTCACTTCAGTGGCAAGTGATTTTTAGAGATTCAACTGGGAAGTAGGTCTGCTCACTGCTACAGTTCTCATGGGTTGTTTTCCAGTGAAATATGTCATATATATATTTTTTCCAAAGTAGCTGTCCATATATATTTCATTAATGAGTTAGATTTTGAACTTTTGCACATCCATGTCAGTGTTTGTTATTATCTACCTTTTGGATTACAGCCATCCTACTAGGAAAAAATTTTATTTTGGTTTGATTTTTCCTTTCCTATCTAACCATTTTTAAAGTCTTTTATATGATGTTGAAAAAGTCTTTAATGTATTAAAAGTTTGTCTATGTTATATGTAATAAATGTTGATTAACACTGATTTTAATTTTAAAGTTTGATATTTACTTTTACTTAACTTCTCCAATTTTTATAATTTTCTTTTTTTAATATCAAAAATGTATGCTTTCCAGTGATAGTAATATACTTACTTATTTTTACCATTCTTGAATATACCTATAAGTTACAAATTAAAATATAAATCCTATTGTTAAAATTAAAAATATTGAGTAAAGTTTAAAGTTTTTATTCTGCAAATATAACAAAAACATTTAGTCAAATTTAGTTGTAATTTGAAATCACTTGAAGTAACCCACTTTTATCTTTATGATTGTTTCTCTAATTCACATAAAGTTAGTTTCATATATTGCAGTTGTTTTTTTTTTAACTTTTAGGAAATTTTTACACTTAAATTTGTATTGTGATCATATCAAACAGCTACATAACTCCGTAATAAAGTGGAGTTATACATTTGCTTCTTTATTTCTACCACCATTTATCTTGTTCCTCCATAAAATAACCTTCACTATTAACTTGTGAATAATTTTCCTATTTTTAATAAAAGGAAGTCATCCATATAAATATTTATAGTCACACCACTCTTTAGAGCAGTGTCATAGTTACTCTTTTCACTTAACCATACAATCTGGCCCTATCACAGCAGAATGGCCAGTGCATGTGAGAAATAGCTAGGAGGCCCATGTGAGCATCAAAGTGAGAGGGGAAGGAGTAGAAAAGCCCACAGGCACAGGAAAAAGTTGATTCTTCAAAGACTACGTACTAAAGACTTAGTCACCTGATGAGTGAAGTAGATGGTTACAAAGTTTTGAAGAGATGAACCGTATCACTAGCCTTTATTATTAACAGGATTATTCTGAAATGTAGAACCTGGGAGAGGCAAAAATATAAGAAAGGAGACTAGGTTAGAAGTTATCACAGTATCCAAAGAGAAGAGTGAGATGGAAATAGCTGTAACCAATGAGGAAGCTGTGAAGGAGGTGAAACACTGCTTCTCGGTAAAGTTTCACGCAGAAGCAATGATCGCTCCTACCAAATTGGTTGTGAAATGAAAGGGGATGAAAGAAACTACTGATGATCACAAATAGCATCCGGAAGGAAGCAGTTGACAAAAATGAAATGAGAATGCCTTGCGGGAAGGCAGTTTTGAGGGAGAAGGATGACTGTTTGGGCAAAGTGCACCTCAACTTTCATGTTAAAATTATTAAAAGTTTCTGGGATTAAAGTTCAAATTGTAACTTTCATTAAGTCAAACACTATGGCTAATACTTTTTGAATTCCCACAAAATACAGAGTATAGGACCCTGCATACAGGAGAGGTCAAACCCATGTTCACCGGACAAATTAAAACACACTCAGGCCAGCAGTCTTTCTCCCCAGGTTGTATGTGAACTGTACGGACATAGATGCACTCAAATTAAATACTGTATTCGTGCTTTAAATATTTAAATAGATGAAAAATAGTTCAAACACTGGTAAAATAATCGCGCTGATAGTATTTATAATGTATTACCCTTTTCTTCTTTTAGGGGGATAGAGGAGTGCTGGAGATCAAACGAAGAGCCTTACATATGATAGGCAAGTACTTTACTACTAGCTACCTCTCCAATCACAAAATTACCTCTTAATACATATTAGATAATTGTAATTTATTTAAGAATACCATTTCTCTCTCTCTCTCCCTCTCTCTCTCTCTCTCTCTCTCTCTCTCTCTCTCTCTGTGTGTGTGTGTGTGTGTGTGTGTGTGTGGTGTTGCTGGGGATTGAACCCAGAACCTGACACATGCTAAGGAGACAGCCTAACACCAATACTAGAGGTTGAAAAGGATTGGGACTGAAAATAGGGAGTGAAAGTTGTGGTTGATTTGGATCAGTGCGCGCTGTGTGGATATATGAAAACATCACACTGAACCTCACTATTCTGTACAATAAATATAGGTTGATGAAAATAAATTTTTGACAGGAATATCCATGTATAAATGTATTTAAATAAAATATGAGAACAGTGATAAATTTAGATTCCTTAAATCTAAGTAAGGGTTTATCAATACACAATTTGTAGTATGTCATGCTACAAAAAATTTATATTTGGATACTTATTCGTTGGCTACTTCTCATATAACAACTTAAACTAATATTCCTTGAAAAATCATTTAAATATTTAGTCTCTAGGAAGTCTACTGTAATATTGGTCAAAGAAGGAGTTAAATTTAACTTTAGATAAATGTTAGTCATAATATAATCTCTTGATATATTAGTGGGTCAATAGTTCAGCCAAGAAAGGGACTCTAACTTGAGCAGACACTAATTAAAAGAATCAATTCTTATCCTACTACATATGTCCAATCATATTAACACATTTCTAGATTTCTTACTCTGCAGACTAGTCAAGATTAAAGGATTTGCTAATATGAGGGAACAGAGTATGCTTCCAAACTGACTGAGCAGATTTGTGAACAAATTAGTTCATTTAAAATTGACAGTGAAAGATTGATTTTGCACAGAATGAGTTACCTAAGGTATTCATCATTTCCTCTGTCTCTGCATACAAGACCGAGATCCCTTTCCTTCACTTTCTGATTGTAATAGGGCTGCTTACTGGGCACCTTTATTTTGTGGTCCTGATTGCAGCCTGTCATTCTTTTTAATTCAGACATATTTTAGCCTTTCAAGCAGACCTTCAAAAATAACTTCCTTAAAAGCTTCAGTAAAATGACTCATTACATGCTCCTCAATTCAACCACACTATAAATTATAATACAGGAAAAAGTTCTAATTGCACAAAAGATCCAATTACTCACAAGGTTTTGTGACTCATTATTCAAAAGCTAGGGCAAGTCAGAAATCCAGATACTGAAACACATTTCTGAAGTTGAAGGTCAGTACACTCCAGCGCTGACAAAACTTAAGATGTTTGACATTTAGTATACATGAGTATATGTGCAGTAGATGTCTTATGAAAAGGGTGAGAAAACATATGTAAAACAATGAAATGAGAAATGTCAAAATATTTTAATGGTTCATTACTAAATCCAAGGAAATATAAACAAAAATTTAAGGAGGAAGAAAGATTAGACTACAACACAATTGAGAAAATACAAGAACTAAATTTTAGAATATAAGGAAAACTATTCATAAGTACTAATTTATTTATAAATAAAGTGACACAATTATGGGATATAATTTTCAGGATTTATTATCAATTATGCATGAAATAATGAGATAGGATAAGAGGGCTAGGTTAAATATTGTGGGGTTAGAAGAGTTGGTTAACTTGATTTATGACAGTGCCATTCCAAACGCAGTGAAGAAACAAGGGATTATTCCAATTTTGAATATTTGGAATATCTATGGGAATCCAATGGAGAAATCCACAAATGATTTAAACAAATAGATCTGTGTTCAAACTTTACATGTAAGTGTAATTTTAGCTCCATTTTTCAAATGAAATGGAAATTTAGAAAATACAATTTTCCACAAGATATTACAGTTAATAAATACTTGATATAAGATTATCTGACTTTCAATCAAATATTCATTTGAACATAACGAGAAGGTTGTGTGTTGGTATTTGTGTGTGTATGTGTGTGTGTTTGTCAGAGAGAGAGAAAGAGAGAGAGAGAGAGTAAAACAAGTATGATGTCAGCTAAAGAATCCAGTGGCTTTATATATTTCTGTGAAATCTTGAGGACTTCATATCTATGTTTGGTTCTAAGTTGTCATTTCCACTAATTTCTCAGCTCTGCTGCATTTTAACACTGATGTCTTCATTGATTTGCTCCATTTGATCTAAGTGGGAAGTAAAGCTCCCATCACCAAGTCTGTTCATGTGATGTCTTTCCTCCTGTCACAATACATAAAATGTTTGTTCTGAGGCCAACTCTACCTCATGATTATGAAAGTCTCTCACTAATACAGTTGACTCCTCCTTTTCACCAATTTCTTTTTTAGATTCCCTGATTGTTTTTAGTTAGAGTAAAATCAAATTTAAACAATAGCAATTCCACTAAATTGCCATCCAGAATAATGCTTAATAATGCCAGAGGAATAGGGCCCCGAAACTTTACCTGCTGCTTTATCTCATCTTACCCACTGTTGCTTTAAACCTTTTCACTTAAACTTTCATTTTTCATTGCACCCGAACTGGTCTTGTCAGTATCTTTGATAAACTCCACATCCTAAAAATCAATAACCAATGTCAATCCTCAATTTATTTGATCTATGTGAAGTATTTGGCACTGTTGATAATTTACCCCTTTTTGAAACTATTTTTTCCCTTGGCTTCTTGGACACCACTCTGAGCTGGTTCTCCTCGGCCCTATCGGACTGCTTCTGCTCAGATTCATTTGCTAGATCCCACTTTCCCAGGCCCTAAATGTCACAGAGGCCCTCAGTTCTGTATTCCCAGAACTATTTTCTCCACTGTCTACACTCTGACTCTTGGAATTTATATACCTCATGCCTTTAAACCTTATCTATATGCTAATGTTCCTCAAATATGTCTCAGAAGCCTAGGCCTTTTTCTTAAATGCCAGACTTACTTTTTCCCAAACACTTCCTTTTAGTTCAATTTGGTTGTCTAATCGGTATCGCAAGTGCAATATTTCCAAAATCAAGTCTTTCATTTCCAAATTCTTGCTTTCTCCTTGACTTGCCTTCTCCATAAATGGCCTATGCTTCCAAAAACTGAAGCCAGCATCTTTTAGTGTATTTTTTTTTTCACTTCTCTGTCTCTTACTATAAACCATTGGCAATTCCATTAAACTTCAAAAAATGAATTTCATCTCCATCTCCCTAACTTATTCACATCACTGTCACTCACTGGACTGTTAATATAGCTTCTAAACAGGAACTTGGCAGTTATATTCTTGATTCCATGAGAATGCTCAACCTTGGAATGGAGTAACTTTTAAAACACAGATTAGTTCATAGAACTCATTGCACAAAAGCCCCTTGCGCTCTCTGGCCTCTCTGGTCTCTAAGAATAAAAAGTAAAAACCTTACCACAGACTACAAATCCTTAAGTGACTTAGACCCCTGTAAATCTCTTGATTTTAGAAGCTAACATTCTCATTGTTTACCCTACTCCTTTTACACCAACGATTTTTGCATAATTACAACTTTCCAAGTAAAATGTGTTCCATTTGAAGGCCTTTGTTCTTGCTGCACCCCTAACAGGAATGCTTTTTGTCTATGAAGTCTCATGACTGCTCGCTTATTTCTAGCATTGTTCACATGTCACCTTTATACATTTGACTCTAAAATCAAGGACTGCTACAAATGCTAATAGAGAAATTCATAAAATAAGTTAGAAATTTGTTTTTTCTTTTATGTATGAATCTGAAATTAGTGGTTTAAGACTATTATTGATGACCCACAATAACAGAGACTTGGATATCTTCAGTCACATTGCCAAATTCAAAACACAGTTTCCACCTTCAGGATGCATTATGACCTCTACATTTCCCACCACCATGTTTATGAGAGAGAGAAAAAGACAAGAGGAAGCAGCTGGGTGATTTGTAGTTGTACACTTCATTTCTACCCATTTTCCATGAAGCAGAGCTTAATCACCAACTGCAAGGCTAGAAGATGTCACCTCATTGTGTGGCTGTATGCTCAGCTAAAATTTAATTATTGTACAAACCAAAGGAAAATAAAACATGAGTAATAGTAGGTGGGCATTGTAGTTCATGCCTATAACCTCGGAGATTCAGGACACTGAAGCAAGAGGATTGCAAGCTTGAAGCCAACCTGGGAAATTTATTAAGTTACCAAGAGCTTATCTCAATATTAAAAATAAATTTTAGGGGCTGTGGATTTAGCTAAGTGGTGTAAGTGCCTGTTTGGCAAGCCCAGGGTCGTGAATTTGATCCCTGGTACCAATAAATAAATAAATAAATTTTAAAAGGATGCTGGGTATGTTTCTTGAGTTTATTTCCTAGAACAAAAAAAATGTATTAGGGAATTGCTAACAATTTTTGTCACATCATCTTATCACATCTTCCCTGACTTATGTGCATAGAATAATGTTTCCTACATCACACTTTATTCTTATTTTGTTGTATTTTTAATGGCACTTAATATTATTGCAAATATTATTCTGATTTCCTTATTTATTTTCTGATCCTTCAACCACAATACCAGATTCATTTTAAAAAACAAACCATAATGCAAGATTCTTAAGGGCAAGAACATCATCTGTTTTAATCATAATACCTTGATATGCCCTCAATTTACCTATATAAACAAAGCACTCTTTGAATATCCATGAGAACCTCTATTCTTTCTCTCATCCCCTCTGCATGCTCACATGCTAATCTCTATCTAAATCTCTCTACAGATCTTAATTCATGGAATACTAATTTCTATTTTAGATTCAGTTTATGGTATTCGCTCCTCTGTAAATAACTCGAGGATCTATTAGGTGTCCATTTTGCAAGCACACACTGTGGTCCTCAATTTTGTTGTTTCTCTCATGATTGTAATATAAGGTCTTTGACAATAAGAAATTATATCTTATCTTTTATCCCAGGCTTTCCACTGATTAGAACATAATTTCATTGCACATAGTTTAAGTCAAAATAGTTTTTAAAGTGAGGTGGGCATTGGAATAGAGTTGTCTCACCTGAATTCAAAATCAACAAGACCTCCTTCTTCAGTGTGATTATGCCAGAGTGAAAGGGAGTTCTTTCCGGTTATACTCATAAAAGAGGTGACTTTTCTATCTTTCCTGAGAGACACTTGGTCATATTTTTATAAGACTGGAGTTTTCTTTATACTCTCTGTATGTTTAATATTTTTTTTTCTCAGTTAAAATAATGAGAAAGGAGTATGACTCCTGAGAAAATTACCCTAAAAACTGTGGATACATTTCTGGAAAAGAAAACTAATTGAAAACTTTGCAATAAACTATGTAGTTTCTTTGGAACATATTTATCTAATAATTGTACCAACTTGCGTTTAACATTGATTGTGAAAGACAGGAGGGCCTGACTCATTAAATCATTTTCAAATTAGGTAATACAGATTTGAATAGCTCTCATGTCTGCCAATCACTTTCTACCCTGAAATGCACTGTGAAATCCTTCCTCCTTTGAAGTAGAAGCTCAAGCTCCCTGCCAAAAAATGTGCATGTGTGTTTAGAATTAGAGGTGGCTACTCCAACTTAGAAATATTTAAAAATGAGAAATCCTTCAGCCAACACCCAGAGCCCAGAGTATAATATTTTCATATTATAATGATATGTTAAACAGGCAGTATTAGAGTAATGATACTTTTAAATTTATGTCTCATTATTTATATGTGAATTTGCAAAAACCAGGTCCAGCCCACAGAAATACCTTATCTATGGATTTTGCAGACTCATATTAACCTTGCATCGTCTCACAATCTTCAGTCATGTCACTCCTTTCTCACTGGCTCAGATAGGCTTAAAATCCATTCAGGAACCAATGGTTATGACCTGGAGAAGAGCAATGCAGATTAAACAACCAGATCAAGAGGAAGCAAGGATGGGTCTATCTTATCTATTAATGGGGGTTGGCAAGGGAGGAGGGGTATATTTTCCAATAGACCGTTAGGTTACTTTTAATCAGAAAAGGAGTGGATGTTAAAGATAAACTCATAGATGTTTGTTGTAGAGTTCACTTGGCATTTTTATGAAAAAAATGTATAACTATTTGTGTGAGAAACTATAATCATAGAAATATAAATACATGTCCTAAGCAGAATGTCTTCAAATCAGCATAATTCCATAGGTTTCTATTCACATTTACAATATGAGAGGATTCCATCAAAGGGAACTGGTTCACACTTAACTCCATGTACATGTGTCCTACTAGAGTTTTGTAATGAGAATGTAGAATACATTACTTATGTTTTAAAAACACATTTAAATTAGAAAGTAATGCATATTCCTTATGACAGAAAATGTATAGTTTACTCAATGAATAATATCCATGAACAAAGCAGGTAATTGTAACAGGATATCATTATATTCATTCTTCAACCTACTATGGTTAAAAATAACTGGTGTCACATATAGTTTTGATATGTTCAAGTGGTATTTATTTTCATGGAAAGTAAATGCAGCCCATTTTATTATGTTAGCATGCTTTTTGTGGAATTTAGTATTTAAGAGAAGAAGAAAAGCATACATTTATGTAGTGATTTTCTATCAGATTTAAAAAATTGACACTTCCTTCTAAAAATTGCATTTGCTTGTTCATTTTCACATGACACAGTATTCTGAATATGTGTTTCCTAAAATTCAGATGTTTCACCCTAATGTCTAAAGTGATATGGGGGGTGGTCACTGAGAGATAATTAGATCATGGGAGCTGGAACTCCACGAATGGGGTTAGATCCTTACTCAAAAGGCCCCACTGAGATACCTTACATTTTCTACCATGTGCATACACAGAGAGAAGTTTCCATCTATGAACCTGGAAACAGGTCCTTATCAAAAATCCAGTGTATCAGCACCTTGATCATGAGCTTCCCAGCCTTTAGGGCTGTGAGAAATAAATTTCAAATGTTTATAAACTACTGAATCTATGGCATTTTGTTATAGTATCTCAAATGGACTGTGAAATCTTCACAGATAATAAGATTGAATTTTGCAAAATAATACTTTTGTTACAATTCTCTAAACTAAATCCTCAGTGAGGCTCCCCGACCCACATAAATACCTATACAATCTTCTTTCTGCCTTTTGACTTGGTGATAAAAAATTCAAATATATGTTTAGGAGAAAATTATACTAGAAAATTATACCATGTGAAAACAAATGAAACGGAGTAAGGAAAGAGCAGTTAAAAAGCCAATATATTCATCCAGATGGGAGATTACGATTTGTAATAAGTGATCCTGGAAACAGAAACAAGAAGGTAGATTTAATTATATTTAGAAAACTTGAAGGTCAGAGAAATGGCTAGAAAAACACCAGAAAGAATCAAAGATAGGCTGTAGAAAGTTTCTATAAAGTTGAGACTAAAGGATATGTGGCCGTTAAAGAGATTAGTGCCATTAAAAAGGACTCAAATAGATTGTACAGGGAAAGAATGATGCCTTGAGAGCACCCTAGGAATCATCAAATCTCCATTTATAGCAGATACAAAAGTACAAAAGTGCAAATTTTTAATTCGAGACGTTGGCCAAGGAAAACTGCAGACCGAGACCTGAGCCAGCCCAAGAGGGAGGATATGTGGGCTGCAACCAACAAGACTAGGTGTGGGGGCACCCAAGTCCTCTGCAATTCATTTCTCACAGTTATTTATCCTAAATCCTAAATGTAATGCTAAGAAAACTTAATGTTTTTCCTGCTGGATTTCTGTCTTGCTTTAGACTTAGTTTTCTCTGTTTCTACCTATTAGAATGGGAATGTTTGGGCTGTGTTATTGCATTTGGGATTGCACAATTCTTTAACTTTCATAGAAAGTCACATTTAAGATTGAGACTTGAGGTCTCAGCAGAGCTTTGGCTCTTTAAAAAATGCTGGAACTATTGAAACTTTGGGAATTGAATTATTGTGTTTTAATGGAATGCAGATAGTTGTATCATATTAGGTAGAATCATGACCTTGCCTTTATTTGAAGATTAAGTATGGTTTAAGCAGAACTGTTTGGATAGCAAATCAACATGGAGTGTGGTGTTTCAGGTCAGCTTGATAGTGTCAACTTAATTGGCATAGGAGCTGCCTAGAGGTTTGGTGAGGCACACCTCTGGGTGTGTCTGGGTGTGCCACAAATGTGTGACACTAGGTACTGAATGTAGTCATTTGCCTCTTCCCCTTTGGCACCATTCTCCTGCTCTGCTTCCCAGATGTCATGAACTGAACAGCTTCCACCATGATATTTCTGCTTTGAAATCAGCTGACAACAGATTGATTAAAATGTAAGCCAAATTAAACTTACCCTCCTTTAAGTTTTGGATGTCTGTTACTATCCAGGAATGGTACATTGACTAATACACGGGTTAAGAGCAAGGAAGAGAGTACTGCAGGCAAATGGAAGAGTTTGATGGAAAGATCAGAATACATAAGAATTACTGAGTTTATAAAATAGAAAGATTTAATGTGTGGCCAAAGAGGAGCATAGAAATAGAGACAGCTGTATGATCTGTGGGGTCCAGCATGCAATGCAAATGCTGTGCCTTGCTCAAAAAACAGGAAAAAATGTCATTAAAGGTCCTAACATACAAGAATTTTCTTTTTCCCACTATTTTCCTTGTGCTTTGCCATGGTATGTTTAAAATATCATTGTATATTTTAATTTTTAATTTTAAATTACTAGTTTGCATCTTCCCATTATCTTAATATTGGGCACTGTCACTTTGAAATGCAGATATATGTTCATTTACCTCACATGTAGAATCAAATAATAAAATAGAATAAAATAATATGTATTTCATCCCTTTTATTAAAGTAGAAATGCTGCACAAAAGTAATTCAACTATTATTGCTTCACTTCATGAGATGAACACATTCTATCAACACTCTAAGTTCACTGATGAATCAGAAGGGAAAAACCTAAATGGAAAATGAAGTATGAGTTTCTCCATCTTTTCTCTTTTTTCTGTGTCATTCTTTTTGGTGTACATTATCACCACATTCAAGGAAGAATGAGTAAGAAAGAATCAGTGTTTTTTGATCCTTTGGGTTTCTCAGAATGCCATGCCAAACTGGTATGGTTTCACATGTCTACAATCCCGGCCACTAGGGAGGTTGATCTGGGAGGATCACAAAATGGGAGCCACTCTTGGCAACCTAGTGAGACTCTGTGAAAAAAAAAATACATTCTTTCTTCACATGAAGCAAAGTTAGGTTCAAAAGGCAAAGATGGTCTTAGGGGTTGTCGGTATTTACTCAGTAACTGACATAACACACTGCAGCTGCATTCATTTTGAGTCTCACCGAAGACCCAAACAAGATTAGATCAGCAAAATTTTGTTCCTATAGACACAAGAAACTCAGCAAACAAAACCATCACACATTGCACATATTTCCTCTGCTCATAGACATATTCCAGTGCCACATTTATATATTAAGGCCCTAATCTCCAATGTGATGGTACTTGGAAATGAAAGCTTTAGAGGGTAATTAAGTGATGAGCTTGGAGCTCAGGTTATTTGGCTGTGAAAATGGAGCCCACTTGGTATAATTAGTGATCTTATTAGAAGAAACAACACAGAGCTTAGTTTCTTTCTCTTTCCTCTCTGCCTTGTGAGGATACAACAAGACAGCCATGACCCTCTCCAGATATCTGCTACACTTAATCTTAGGCACTGTCACTTCCAGAACATGAGAAACAAACATTTGTTGCTTAAGCCACTCATTGTATGATAATTTGTTTTAGCTGACTGAATTATCTCAGGCAGCTATGGTAAAAGTAAAAATCCTAAAAAGACAGGCTAGCAGCAGAAGAAATAAAGATGGAAAAGTATGCAGGTTCTAAACCAAAAAATATGTGATATAGAGTCTACATTTTGGCTAAAATATTAGAAAAAAAATTTCCTTTTCAATTAACTAAGAGAAATTAGTAGTATGACTATCTTAACTCTCATATATATATATTTTTTCCCCATCTATACTTTTTTCTCCTTTCCTCCATCACAGTTTCTCTTTCATTTTGAACTGTTTTTCCCCATTTCACAATATCTATTGCACATTTTGAATCTTATTTAATCTTTCAGCTTCTTACACTAGGGAGACAGTACCATGCTTGCATATGTGAGTCTTTTATTTCACTTATGACTATGGTTTCGAGTTGCATTCATTTACCTACAAAAGGGTCAAACTTATCCTTCTTTATGACTGAGTAGTAATCCATTGAATAACAATAGTGCATCTTTTTTATCCATTCTTCCATTGATGCACATTTGGGTTGTTTCTAAGATCTAGCTATTACAAATGGTGCACCTATAAACATGGGTGCACATATGTCACTGTGGTATATTTTCAATTCTTCTGAGAAGATACCCAGAAGGGGAATAGCTAGGTCAAATGTGACCTCCAATTCTAGTTTTTTAAGGAAATGCATGATGATTTCTACAAACACTGCACCAGTATACACTTACACCAAGTGTGGAGAAAGATTCCTTTTCCCCCTCAGTCCCTTCAGTGTTTGTTATTGGGTAATTACTGGGTAACAGCCATTCTTTCCACGGTAAAATGAAATCTCACTGTTGTTTGAATTTGCATGTCTTGAGTGACCAGGGATATTGAACTTTTTTCATATATTTATTTTCTGTATGTATTTCTTCAGTACATATTCATCTATGGTGCTCAGTTTTGAATTGGGTCTTTGAACTTGGGAGATCTGATTTTTTGGTTTGTTATATGCCCTTGATAGTAACCTCTTATCTAAGGAACAGCTAGCAAATATTTTCTTCCCAATTGTGATCAGCCTTTTCACTCTGTTGGTGGTTTCTCTTGCTGTGCAAAATCTCTTTAATAAGATCCCACTTGCTGAGTCTTTGTGTTAGTTCCTGTGTGATCAGTGTTTTTATTCATAAAGTCTTTGCCTACATCAATGTCTTCAAGAATTTTATTTATTTTACCTTTCAGCAGATTTAATGTTTCTGTTTCAATACTTAGAATTTTGAATCATTTCAAATTTAGTTAAGTGCATGGTGAAAGAAATGAGTCCAATTTTAATTTTGGGGATATGCAAAGACAATTTTTCCAGCATCATTTATTAAAGAGGTTGTCTTTTTTCCAGTGAATGTGTTTGGAACCTTTGTCAAAGATAAGGAGTGAGTCTGGAGTTGTTTCTTCATTTTCTAAACCACTGTTTTTTCCCAGCACCACATTGTTTTTATCATAATAGCTTTATAGTATAATTTCAAGGCAGGAATTGTGATGTCCTCTCTCTTGTCTTTGTTGCCCAGGATTGCCTTTGCTATTCCCTTCTGGTTCTAAATGAATTTTAGAACTTTTTTCTCTAATTCTGTGACATTTTCTGTTAGAATTATTATCAGAATTATATTAAATTTGTTTAAAAGTTTTAGAAGTATAGTCATTTTCACTATATTATTTCTTACTCAAGAGCAAGGACTGTCTTCCCATTTTTTATATTCTTTTTCAGAGTATAGTAATTTTCAATGTAGATGTATTTTACACCCTTTATTAGATTGATTGATTTGTAAGCATTTCATTTTTGGGAGGGATACTATTGTGAAAGGTATTGTTTCTCTAATTTCTCTCTCAGTGAGGTTTTTATTTATATATAGGAAGATTATTGATTTTTGAGTGTTGACTTTATAACCAGCTACACTGCTGAATTTGCTTATTAAATATAGCATTCTTCTAGTGCAGTTTTTGGGGTCTTCTGTGTAGAGTGTCATGTCATCCACACATAATGATAATGTAACTTCTTCCCTTCCTATCATTATTCTTTTATTTCCTTCTCTTGTCTAATTGTTCTGACTAAAGTTTCCAGGACTATGTTGAATAAGAATGGAGACAGTGAACATCCTTGTCTTTCTCCTGACATTAGAGAGAACACTTTCAGCTTTTTGTCCATTTAGTACAATGTTGGCTGTTGATTTTTTATAGATGGCTTTTATCAGATTGAGGTAGAGACCATCATTCTGATTTTCTGTAGGATTTTTATCATGAATGAGTGCTAGACTTTGTCAAAGACTTTTTCTGTATCTATTGATATGATCATGATTTTTGTCCTTAGGTCTGCTAATATGGAATATTACAATTATTGATTTATCTATGTAGAACTATCCCTGCATCCAATGCAGTGAATCCCACTTGGTCATGGTGTATGATCTTCTTGACGATTTGCTGCATTCTATTTACCAGTGTCTTAGAGGATTTTTGCATCTATGTTCATTAGGGGGACTGACCTGTAATTCTCTTTCTTAGTTGGGTCCTACTCTGGTTTTTGTATCAGGGTAGTGCTTGCTTCTAGCTATGAATTTCAGAGTATTGCGTCCCTTTCAATTTCATTACAGTTTGTGAAGTAGTGGCATTAGGTCTTCTCTAAATTTCTTGTATAATTCATCAGTGAATTTGTCAAGGCCTGGGCTTTTCTTTTTTGATAGTTTTTTTTTATTACATCTTTGATTTAACTGATATTGGCTTATTTTGGATTTTTATATCTTCTTGATTCAACTTTGGTAATTTTTATGTATCTAGGATTCTGTCCATTTTTTCTATATTTTCAATCTTATTAGAATACAAATTCTGAAATTGGGTACTGATGACCTTTTGGATTTCTGCATGGTCTGTTTGTGATGTCACCATTTTATTCCTAACTGTATAAATTTGAGTCTTTCTTTTTTTTAGAAAGATTGTCTAAGAATTTGTCAATTGTCTTGGTTACTTTTCTCTCATTGTTGAACAAAATATCTGATGTCTGACATGAAGAAAGGAGAGGTTTATTTCTTATAGTTTTAGAGGTTTCAATTTATACTCAGCTGGCTCCAAGGCAAGGTGGCATGACTGAGGGGCAGCTAGCTGTTCATGGTCACTGCAAAAAGCAAGAACAAACAGGGCTAAAGAAGAAAACACATGCCTTCTTCCCACCTTTACATTGTATGTTGGCTTCTCCCCTGGGCTGAGTGTAGCATTCACACTATCAATCCTAGCATTAAACAAGCCAATCACAAATGCTAGACTCGGCAGTTTCCACAACTACATGAGGCTTAGAGGGTTACCTAGACACAAACCATAACATTCTACTCCTTTCGATGGAATTTTTATTCTGCTGACTATCTGCTTGAATCTCTCTTATGGAGTCATTCCTTTCCTATGCTGAGCATTCATGGCTTTAATCATTTTCTTAAGCTTCTGAATTTTTTTATCTGTATCTGGTCTATACTCACTAAGCATAGTCTTCACTATGGACACCATCTCTGCAATTTCTGAGAAATTATTTCTGGATTGATTCTTTCCAGAGCCTCATTCAGTTGCTTTGTTTTACCATTTCAGAGATGCCGGAGTCCAGCTGCGGCAGGGCTAGGGTTTCCCAAAGGTGGTCAGGGAGTCGGCGATTGAGAGACAGAAAACACTGCACACCAGTCTGTGAGTGAATCTGAATCCGCTTTATTTTTTAGAAGCTGGAATATATATTTGCTAACCTTTGGCAGCCACCCCCAGCCTCAAGCAGGAAACGCCCCAGGCTTAGGGCCAGGCAGGGATAATCCTAAACAATAGGTTTTAACCTCAACCCCAAGCAGGAATCGCCCCAGGTTCAGGGCAATAGGTATCAATTAACATTTTAATCTTGACATTGAGTCAGCCGGGGAAATGCAAGCTGATGTAGTTCGCAGGAGGAAGAGATGTGTGAGATTATTAGGCCACTCCCTACATTGCTTTCCTTATCATTTATGGGAGTGGCAGTCCCTGCAAGGACAGCGCCTGTCTTAGGTCAAGGACTCTTCACATGTACCCAACCAGGCCTTACCCGTCATGGGCCTGCAGGATAGCAATTGGTCCTGTGCCTGTCTTAGGCGGCCGGTGGCGTAACACATGGGTCCTAGTTGCCCGTCTCTGGCTGCCTGTCCAGCGTCTCAGGGTAGTTGTCTCACAGGAATTTTGTAAATCCTCCTCCATGAGATCTTTCATTTCTCTCACATTATTCACAGAAGGCAAAACCCCACAATCAGTCCTCACAAAGGGGTTATCTAGAGGGCCTCCAGCAACCCCCCTGGAGTCTCCACCCTCGACTCCATATTGAGCATTACATAAAAACATACACGTGTGAACTACACAAATTACAATTATCAGTACAAAACATTTCAAGATCCCCGCGCCCAATTCCCACATGCGGT
>PVLA01007839.1:0-98364 GCA_004027455.1 Hydrochoerus hydrochaeris
TTCCCCTTGTCATGTTTCTGATTTCTTCCAGACAAGTGGATAGTGGGATCCCTGGGTAGGGGGGCTCACCAATCCCCAACTTCACCATGACCATGTGTCTTGGCATTCCAGTGGTATTTTGTACATGATGGGACTGGTGCTGGTGAGAGTATGCCTGGCTACAGCCTTCTGTCCACGTTTTTCTTTTCTTTTTTTTCCCTTTCTTTTTTCCCCCTTTTGTTTCTTCATGGGTTGAGAGGATCCATCCCCATCCATTTGGTCTTCTCCAGGGTGTTTATTCCAGAATCTGAGCTGTTTCTGTCAGAGAGGCCTTTTACTTTGCTGCTTATTGATCCACCATCTTCCTAGCTTCCAAGGATAGTTTTTCAGAAGTTCTGGAAAGTCTCAGAGTGAGCCCCTCATGTTTCACATGGGAGTGAAATGGGCCCAATTAGAAAGTCAGGTGGTTAGCAATATTTAGAAAATCAACCATTGTAGGTTTACTCCACATGAATAAAACAGTTTTGCCATCATAGAGCTTGCAATCTTTTCTAAGAGACAGAACAGGTGTTTATACTATTGCAAGAGAAAGAGCCCTATGTTGAGAAACATGAGGTATATCTTGTATTTTGATACAGCTCCTTATAACTGGGTATCATTAGTAAACCTCTGCATCACTGTATATCTCGGATTACTATTCTTAAAACTTTCAATAAAACTCTCCTACCTACCTCCTGGAGTTATTGTAGGATTAAATAACAGGAAGGATGTGAAAGCAAGTAGGTTTCTGTAAAGTTCCTCAAAGATATCTAATCAGTTAAGTTGCCCCCATAGGGAGAGTTTAACTGCAACAAGGAGAGTATTGTGCTTTTCAACACACTGACACTTCTTTTATAAGAATATAACTCTTAGAAGAATGAAATCATGTCTTCTACCAAAAAAATGTAATCTGAAACTATAGCGTTAACTGAAATAAGTGAAAATAGAAAGTTACATATCACATGGTTTCTCTTAGATGAGAAAGTAAAAACAGAGAAGGGGAGAATGAAAAGACAGACTTGTTGGAACTGGGGAGGTGAGCCAAGGGGGAGGGGTGAAGTGCTATGATATGGGAATTTATGTATAGAAAATAATCAAGATGTGCTATATCCATGTAAAAACAAAACAAATGTCACTATTATGAATTACAAACATATACTATATTAGTTAGTTTTCTGATTGCTGGAACAAAATATTTGACCCCAGCAATTTAAAGGAGGAGAGGTATGTTTGGCTCACAATTTTATTGGGTTAAGTCTCTCAGTCCACATTTGATTGGGTCCATAGCAAAAACTGTTCACCTTACAGCATGCAAGAAAGAGATTGAGGGGGGGGAGGAGCTGGGAACAAGAGTATAATTTTCTCTTGCAGGTCATGCCTCCAGTGACTCACTTCTCACAATGTCTCACCTTCTAACAGCACATTCAGCTACTGAACTTATCAATAAGCATAGTGTCACCATAATCCAATCTCCTTCCAAAAGCCTCACCTTTGAGTACATGAGATTTGGGGGGCATTTTAGATCAAAACTGTAGCTTATACTAAATAACAGAATTCTTTATGAAATCATCTTGGCCTGAATATCAACCTCTACTTAGTCAAACATTTAACTCAAATTCAAATTCACATATGATGTTTTAAATATACAAATATCTATGGATAATACAGTACTTTCTCACTGCTATTCAACTCTTCTTAATCATGATGGTTCGACAAGTTAATGCACATGAAGCATTTTTTGAAAATTAGAAAATGCCATGAAAATATTTTTTTATGATCAAGCATAGACTCAATTCCATTTCCTTCTAGAGTCACCTAATTTGATCAGCAAGAACCTCATTGCCTGGAAAGCAAGTTCATTTAGCATCAAAGATGAACATGTCTTGCCACAGTGTTAGTCTGGGTTTGGTTGCATCCCCCTGAGTTTTGCAGAGGAAGACAAGTTGCAAGTAGGTTGGGTCATTAATGATGATAGGGACTCTCTGCTTTTCTACACTCTAAGAGGCCTTTTAAAGGATAGGAACTTGATCCAGAATTATAAGAAATAAATCAGTCACTCCTCTTCTCAACATTTGGAATATGGAAACAAAAAGGGACAGCACTAAGGACATGGCAACAGGCCTTCAAGACACCATACGGCTTTTTATACCCTGCTCTATTTGGAGGCTTGACTCTAGTGGGGAAAAGATGGGAGAAAGTAGAAGGAAAAACTTGAGATCTTAGAAACTCCGAAGTTGCATGGACTCCTCACTAATACAGCACTGTATGCCATCACCAATTGTTTTTTCCGTTCAATATTTTTCCTCCTTTAGAAAATGGCACACCCCTTTTTAAAAAGAGAAATCTCTATTTGCTTAATGAATATGTCATATTCTTAGAGCTGATGCTACTACTGCCTCCAAGAGCATACTTCTTCACTACTGCTTATTGACCCACAGATGAATCTAGGATTAGGTGGATTGCCTAAGTCATTCCACTACCATCTGAATATTGAAGCTCTCACAAAGGCCCATGTGTTGAAGCCCTGGACCCCAGGGTGGTGCTATTGGGAAGCAGTGGAACTCTTGAGAGATGAGGCCTGGTAGAAGTTCTTCAGATCACTGAGGATTCCTTTGAAGAGTACTGTGGGAATCTGATCCTCTCCTCTCTTTACTCCTTGGTACATGATATAAGCAGTTTTGCTCAGCAACATATTCCCTCTATGGTGTGTACCTCACCACATCTTAGTTATTTTCTTGTTGCTAGAACAAAATATCTGACAACCACAATTTAAAGGAAGAAAAGTTTATTTTGGCACACAGTCTGTAGAAATTTCAGTCCATAGCTGTTTCCAAGGGATAGTGGCATAACAGAGGCACACCATGACAGGGTACACCCACAGCAATCCACCTCCTCCCGTCAGGTTTTGCCTTCCAGCATCACATCCAGCTATAAACCAATCAGTAATCCAATCTAGTTTCACACACCCATGATCCAGTCACTCCCTAAAGCCCCACCTATGAATGCATGAGGCTTGGGGGGACACCTAGATATAAACCATAATGCCACAAGTTCAAACCAATGGGACCAATCAATTATAAACTATAACTCCTAAAACTATTAACCAAAAAAACTTTTACTCTTTAAAGTTAGTTATGTCAGATATTTTGCTATAATGATAGGAATTTCTAACAAGAGTCATGAAAATGTCCACCCTTGACTTTCACCCTCAGATCTTTTATAAACTGTACTGTCAAAGTGCCCCCAAGAGATAGTACAATGTAACTCACTTTTAAATCTTTTTATTTGACATGTCTGCTAACTTTGATAATTGATCATTTTCTCTTCCTTGAAACATTTCTCTTACTTTCATGACTATTCATATTTCTTATTTTCTAGCATCTGATTCATTACTTCCCCATGTCTTTCACACAGACATCTTTTGCTAGAATAGAATTCCTTGACTACTGCTTTTCTCTAAAGTTCTTGTCTAGTGTTAATTTATTGTAGGCTGGGATATAGCTCACTGGCACAGTGCCTGCCTGGCTTGTGAGTTTGATTCCAAGTACAAAAAAAGAAGAAAGAGAGAGAGAGAGAGAGAGAGAGAGAGAGAGAGAGAGAGAGAAAGAAAGAAAGAAAGAAAGAAAGAAAGAAAGAAAGAAAGAAAGAAAGAAAGGTTAATTGATTGTGTCAATTTGAGTAACAAACACCCAACTAAATTGCCTCAGTATAGTTCTGGGTATGGAAGACCCATTATTGTAGTCTGGGTTTTCAAGGGAATGTATCTAATAAAGGACACATAATTTATAGGATTATTTTATAATGTTCACCCCAAAAGACAAATCCAGAAGAGTGCAAACCACCTATCCACACACTGGAGACACAAAGAATACAGCTGAGGGCCTGGATCCCATAACAGTGTCCTTCATGAGTCCAACAAGGCCTAGAGCCCATGATAATGTCTCTCACAAGTCCAACCAGAGGTCTAGAGCCCACAACAAGGTCTCATGCAAGTCTGTATCAAGGATTTGCAATGGGAAGACCCAGAGGTCAGTGGTAAAAGCTAGAAAGTCTGTGCCAGTGGAATGAAGGATCTATGCCAGCAGGCTAAGGGATCTGTATTAGAACTAGGAAGTGATGTTCAAAGTAAGGAGCCTCAAAGAGAACTACAGCCATCCTCAGTGACAGCAGGAACCTGAGTTTCTCCAATAGTGAGAACAGCTGAGTTCATATCAGAAAAACCAGCATTGACAAACTTCTCCAAGAGAATCAACAGCACACCACACTTTCCAAGTGTTCTTCTTATGCTGTTGGCAACAATCATTAGGTGGGCCATGCATACCCAGCACCATGATGATTCATTTCAGCTAGGTGTTACAAATTGACCATTAGTTAATGTACTGCACTCGCTCTAGGGGAAAATGAAGAAGAAAGAATTGCTTCTGCTTCTTTTGAGGAGTTACAGTCCCTGCCTTCACCTCGGATGTTGCCTTCAGCCTTCCAAAGCAGATTCTGCAATCTCCAGCACAGATCCTTCAGCCTTAGGCCTCCTGATACAGACTCACATGGCACACTGCAGTGAGCTCCAAGCCTTCAACTGGATCTTTCAGATATCCAGTGTGCAGACAGGCTTTTTTCACTCTTCCACATTTGACTCTGTGGGCAGCCACTCTAAACTAATCTTGTAGAGTTGTTCACTGGGAAAGAAAGGAAGGAAGGAAGAAAGGAAGGAAGGAAGGAAAGAAGGAAGGAAGGGTAAGAATCCAGCCTACAGCCATCTCCACAGAGCCAAGCCATCCTCCAGTGTTCCACATAGGACAGAGAATTTCCTTATAGAGGGCGCAACACTGGTTCTCAGGTAGCTCCAGAAAGTTCTGCAGGCCTCATCTCCCTCCAGCCCCAACCCTGACACCAGCTTCAGATGGTCTTGGGAGTATTAGCCCAATCCTGGTACTTACATTCATAGCTCTTAGTTTAGTTTCCTCTGGTATAAAACAATGGATCATAAGATGTGTCATATCTCCTGGTGTATATGTATATCTGTCTGGTGGGAAGTAGGAAAAACTGGGTAAGTCTCATTACTCTGCTCCTCACTGACACACAAACATGAGCAGTTCCCTGAAGTCTCACCTTAGGAAGCACTTCAACTCTTCCCAGGGACCCATTCACAGCAGCCCTCAAGCAGGGTACATTTATGTCTGAGATGATGAAGGACTGAGGGAGAGTTTGATCATGAAATGCAGGAGTCATTCTCAAACACACATTTCTTGAGGAAATTGAGAAGGCTATGTTAAGAGAATGAGTGACTTGTCTAAGTTTTTCATATCTCTCTGTTCCAGGAATATCCTACCAGACATCCCCTTTCCCCAAGTTAGACAGAGTGGAAAGAAAACATCAGATTAGGTTTCTCATCATAGGTTGGTCATGGAACTTGAACACACTGAATGAAAGAGCCTTCTGAGATCCCTACATCAAATTTAACATCTATGGGGACCCCAAAGTCTAGAAAGGGCTAGATTCTCTGCCAGGTCACATAGCTCCTCTGTGGAAGAAGCAGGGTAGAAGCTAGTGTTATAGATGCTCACCTCTGACCCAGAAGCCACTCTCCTAAGGATGTGCTGATCCAGAAACATCAGGTCTTGCCCACCTTGGAAGCCTTGCTGCCCCTTCATCTCTCCAACTGTCTGGGCACTTCTGGGTCTGGTTTCAGTGTGAGATCAGGCCTCGCCTTGGTAGGCTGGTTGGAGAGTGGATGGGGGAAGGAAGGGCCCCCTGTTAGTCACCCTCCATCTCCTCTTTGCTGTCTGGATTCTGTCTTGGAAGCTACAGCTCTGGAGGGACACATGGAAGGACTATAGGCAAGAGGGCAGGAGTCTCAAGTCTGTTCAGGGTTTCTGAGTATCCCAAACCCAAGAATGGGTACAGGGCAGCTCTGGGTCAGAGACCTCTGCCCCTGCCTTAGGAACCAGTTTGGCCTCAGCCCCTCCCATCTCAGTCTTTCCTCTTGGCCCCTCATCATTCATTTCTCTCTCCTCTGCTTTTCCTGCTCTATCAGTCCTCAGAGACACTCACAGCACTCCAGTTCCTTCCTTTACAGAAACTCCATTCTCTCAGGAGCACAGAGAAACTCAGAAAGCAAAGAATGTTCTGGTAACAAGAGAATAGAGCCTGGAGCCCAGCTCTTCTTTTTCTAAATGAGTAAACAAGGTCCACCACAGGTGTGAATGAGGCCAAAATTTCTTCTTTTTTATTCGTGTGCATTAGTTGTGCAGAACAATGAAGTTCATGATGGCATATTGATGCACACATATAACATATTTTGATTATTATCATCTCCCTTACTTCTAGCTACCTTTCTTCGTCCATCCTCTAATTTCCTTCCAATCACTAGACTAACTTTTGTTTTGCTTTTAGTTGTTGTTGTTGTTGTTGTTGTTGTTTTGATACAGCATTGCCCTGTAATTCAGGCTGTCCTTGAATTCACTATGTAGCTCAGGATGGCCTCCAACATGCAGCAATCCTCCTTCCTCAGCCTCCCAAGTACAGGCATGCACCACTATGTCCATCAGGAAAGGACTATCTTGAAGTTGGTTTACTGAACATCATTTCCTGAAGGATTAAGGTTTTCAGGTAATGTCAGCTGCCCAGGGAGTCCAAGGGAGATTTTCACAGGTGAGATCCCAAGGTCAAATAACACACATGTGCAAAACATCAGCAACAACAGCAGGCAGCATGGAGTAGATAAGAGAGCAAGAGCCAGAGCTGTCTGAATCTTGATTGTATAATTCTTATACAAGTTGTTATCTCATATTTACATTCTTACACAGTGCCATAAACAGTGCATAAATGTTTACCTGTGCTAAGTCATGGTTACATAATACTGTATCCCACTGTGCACCTGTGCAAGACAAGCAGAGTCATGTTCTCAGGTAACCTTAGAACCTTAGATGCACATGAGCTTTGAAACAGTCTGAGTGGTTCCTCACAGATATATATATATATATATATATATATATATATATATATATATATATATACAGCACTTAGCATTTTTATCATGTTTTCATTGTTTATATAAATGTTATCACATTGTCCATATACTTCCACAAATTGCTTTGCTCATGGTACATTTGCCAAAACCAATATTAGATAAAGTTTTTAAAATTGTAAGGATATATTTTGTGTAGAGTTTCCCAAACCAGGATTCTTGGAACCCAATATGATAAGAAGCTCAACTCACAGAAGTTCCAGCACAAATGATAAAGAACAAGGAATCTGGACTACACTCCAGAGGCTTTGCAGGATTGAGTGGACTGTGCCCAGCCATCTTCATTCAACCAGGGGAGCCAAGCCCACCGAAGGGGAAGCCAAGCTGGTGCTCTGCCACGAGGAGAGTTGCAGCTCCCCAGGGCAAGCCCGGAAAAGTTTGGAACAATCAAACCCGGCGGCTGGGTGCCTGCTGAGCCCCCTTAGGTCACGGGACTAGGATCCGACTAGGCTCCAGAGCTTTTGGGGGCTTGAGTGGACTATGCCCAGTGACCTTCATTCAACCAGGGGAGCCAGCCCACCACACAAGGGGAGGCAAAGCCAAGTGAGTCCCAATAGCAGAGGGCTCAAGAGGTGATTTCCAACACATCCAGGGAAAGCTTGGAAAAATCACTGCAAACATGGAAATATAGGAAAATGACAAAACAAAAGACCAAAATGCAATCTCAAACCTCCAGCCAAGAAAAGCTAGGAGCCATATACATAGAAGAAAATACTACACATGCACCTGAAATGCCTAAAATTATATCAAATGAAATAAAGAAGCAAGTACAGGAAGCTATGAGGGAACACAAATCAGAAATATTCTCCCAGGTAAAAGAAGAAATGATAAAAGTAGTGAAAGAAATACTGAATGCATCCAACAAAGACACAGCTAAACAATTAGAGGAACAAAGCAAAATGATAGAATCCCTGAATGAACACCTTAGAGACAAACAGAATGCAATAAAGAGATTCAAAGAGATATACAGGAAATCAAAAACTCGAAAGTTGCAAAAACTGTCTCAACGAAAGTGAGAAGAGAATCTCAGACCTCGAAGATAAGATTGCAGCTAGTGAACAGGAAAGGAAAGATCTTCTAACAATAACAAGAAATCAGGAAATAACAATTCAACAGCTGCAAGATGATGCAAAGAAAAACAATATAAGATTAATAGGGATAAAAGAAAAAGAAGGGGAAAACACAAATGATATCAAGAGGCTATTTACAGAAGTAATAGCTGAAAGCCTCCCAAACATGAATATGGAAACTGACCTACGGAGTAGTGAGGCATATAGAACTCCAAATAGCCATAACCAAGACAAAACTACACACAGACATATAATAATCACCATCCCAGAAATCCAACATCAGAACAGAATATTAAAAGCTGTTAGAGAGAAAAGACAGGTCACCTATAAAGGAAAACCTATCAGAATCACAGCAGAGTTCTCAACACAAACCATGAAGTCAAGAAGAGCATGAAGTGAAGTTTTTCAGATCCCTAAAGAGAACAACTGGCAACCCAGACTGATGTACCCTGCAAAACTGTCCTTCACAATGGATGGAGAAATAAGATACTTCCATGACCAAGAACACCTGAAGAACTTCATAATCACCAAAGCAAACCTACAAAGCATACTGAAAGACATTCTAGATACACATAGGAAAAAACCATTAAGTGGGACAGACAATTAAATAGAATGTAAAGTTGAGATACAACATCAGAGAGATAACATGTCAATAATAAACCAATATATGACAGTTAAAACCACCAATGTAGATGGCCTCAATTCACCAATTAAAAGAAACAGACTGGCAGAATGGACCAAGAAACAACATCCAACCATATGCTGTCTACAAGAAACCCATCTAACCCAAAAGGAAACTCATAGACTGAAAGTCAAAGGATAGAAAACAATACTCCATGCAACAGGAACTCAAAAAAAGCAGGGGTAGCTATTCTGTTTGCAGGCAATGTGAACTTCAAACCAAGAATGCTCGGAAGAGATAAAGAAGGTCACTACATACTAGTTAGGGGAAAACTGAAAGAGGAAGAGATAACAATCTTAAATACATATGCACCAAAATCCAGAGCACCCAAATTATACAAAGCAAGTATTAACGGAAATGAAAAATCAAATAGGCAATAACACAATTATAACAGGAGACCTTAACATACCATTGACACAAAGGGATAGATCAAACAGACAGAAAATCAGCAAAGAAATAACAGAACTGAATCACACTTGTGAACAAATGGATTTGATAGATGTATACAAAGTGTTCCATCCAATACCATAAGGATATACATTCTTCCCAGCAGTACATGGGACTTTCTCTAAAATAGACCATATATTAACACACAGAATATATTTACTTTTTTTATTTATAGAGAAAAAACAGGAAAAAGGTAGAAATATTACAGAATTTCAACAAAAGAAGACAAACAGTAAGAAATCACTAGTTGATAAATTACATATTGTTCTTTTAGAAATAGTTTTTCAGGTTACAGAATTAAAGCACACAGAGTGGACACTAAAGCAGTGAGAGTGCAAACAGATCTGTTCAACAATCTAACAACAACCTAGAAATATGTTTATCAATCCCACACACCTAAACATACATGCAGCTGTATCTCTTATAGCGCTTTCTATTTCCTCTTTTTAAAATAGCAATTATACATTTTAAAAATTTTATTTAAAGAGAACAAAAAAAGCAAAACAGAAAAAAGGGTAGCAACAATACAGAATTTTAAAAGAAAGAAAGAAAAGGAAAGAAAAAAAAGAAAAATGAGAAAAAGCCCAATCATAAATCAGTAATTTATAAATTACATACTGTCATCCTGGATGTGGTTGTTCAAGTCACAACATTAAAGGGTACATAGTAAACATTCAAACACTCAGACTATAAACACTTCTGCTCAAAGATCCAACAAAGATTCAGCAATATGGTCATCTATTTTACACACTCAAACCTACATGCAGTTATAACCCTTAGAGCACTTTCTTTTCCTCTCATTTTTACATTAGCAATTACATATTTGGGTTTTATTACACTTGTAGTTATTTACTTTTTACACTAGAGACACAATATGATATTTATAAAAATAATTCTTATTTATTTCACTACTGAGGATAGTCTCAAGTTGTCTCCATTTACCTATGAAGATGTCAAGATCATCCTTTTTCATAGCTGAGTAATATTCCATTGTATAAAAATGCCACATAATTTTCATCCACTCTGCAGTTGATGGTATCTTGGTTGTTTCCAGGATTTAGCTATCACAAATTGTGCAGCTATGAACATGGGTGCATATATATCACTGTGATATGAAGTTTTCAGTTCATTGGGGAAAATGCCCAGTTGGGGGATAGCTGGATTGAATGGGGCTTCCAGTCCTAGTCTTCTGACAGTTCTCCATATGGATTTCCATAATGGTTGCACCAGTCTACATTCCCAACAGTGGAGCAGTGTTTCTTTTCCCCCGCAGCCTTGCCAACATTTGTTATCAGTTGATTTCTTGATGGCAGCTATTCTTTCCAGAGTAAGGTGGAATCTCAATGCTGTTTTAATTTGCATTTCTCAAATGACCAGTGATGGTGAACATTTCTTCATGTATTTATTTGCCATTTGTATATCTTCCTCTGAGAACTGTGTGTTCATGTCAGATACCCATTTTTGGAGAGGGTCTTTGAATTTGGGGGGCTTGATGTTTTTCAATTCTTTATATATTCTGGACACAAGTCCTTTGAGGGGTTGCTGGTTAAAATTCTTTCCCACTCTGTTGGTTTTCTTTTCACTCTGTTGGTGATTGCCTTTGAAGTGTACAAACATTTCAACAATATGAGATCCCATTTGTTGATTCTTTGAAGTGTTTCCCGTGCAGTTTGCATTTTGTTCATGAATTTTCTGCCTACCCCTATGTCTCCAAGACTTCTACCTACCTTGTCTTCCAGTAGATTTAGTGTTTCTGTTTTAATATTGAGGTCTTTGATCCATTTAGACTTTAGTTTTGTGCATGGTGATATGCATGGATCTAGTTTCAGTCTTCAGCACGTAGAGAGCCAATTTTTCCAGTACCGTTTATTAAAGAGACTATCCATCTTCCAGTGTGCATATTTAGCCCCTTTGTCAAACATCAGGTGGCTGAGTGTCTTTGTAGTTGTGCTTACAACTTCTAATCTGTTCCATTGATCCTCAGGTCTATTTCTTTACCAGTACCAAGCTGATTTTGTCACTGTGGTTTTATAGTACTGTTTCAAGTCAGGGATTGAGATGTCTCCTGCCTTGCCTTTGTTGCCCAGAATTGCCTTTGCTATTCTAGGTTTCTTCTGTTTCCAAATGAATTTTAGGAGTGTTTTCTCTAGATCTATGAGCTATGTCAATGTTATTTTGATTGGGATTGTGTTAAATCTGTATAACAGTTTTGGGAGTATGGCCATTTTGACAATGTTGGTTCTTCCTAACCAAGAGCAAGGAATGTCCTTCCATTTTCTAATATCCTCTTCAATCTCCCTTTTCAGCATAGTATAATTTTCAGCATATAGGTCTTTTACGTTTGTACTTAGGTTGATTCCTAAGTATTTCAATTGTTTAGATGTTGTTGTAAAGGGTGATATTTCCATAATTTCTCTCTCATTGAGTTTTTTGTTTGTGTACAGGAATGCTATTGATTTTTGAGCATTGACTTTGTATCGAGCTACACTACTGAACTTGTTTATTACCTCTAGCAGTCTTTTAATGGAGTTTTTTGGGTCTTCTATATAGAGTGTCATATCATCTGCAAATAGTGATAATTTAACTTCTTCCTTTCCTGTCTTTACTCCCTTTATTTCTCTCTCTTGTCTGATTGCCCTGGCTACTGTTTCCAGAACTATATTGAAAAGGAGTGGTGATAGTGGACATCCTTGTCTTGTTCCTGATTTTAAAGTGAAAGCTTTCAGTTTTTGTCGATTTAGTATAACGTTGGCTGTTGGTTTGTCATAGATGGCCTTTATAAGGTTGAGGTACATGCCATGTATTCCGAGTTTCTGAAGGGTTTTTATCATGGACATGTGTTCGGCTTTGTTGAAAGCTTTTTCTGCATCTATTGAGATGACCATATGGTTTTTGTTTTTGGCTCTGCTGATGTGGTGTATTACATTTATTGATTTGCATATGTTAAACCATCCCTGGATTCCTGGAATGAACCCCACTTGGTCATGATGCATAATCTTCTTGATGATTTGATGCATTTATTTGCCAGTGTTTTGTTGAGAATCTTTGCATCAATGTTCATTAGTGAGATTGACCTATAGTTCTCTTGTTTGGTTGCATCTTACTCTGGTTTTGGTATCAGAGTAATACTTGCCTCCAGGAATGATTTAGGGAGGATTGCTTTTTTTCTCAATTTCATTGAAGTGTTTAAGGAGTACTGGTGTCAAATCTTCTCTAAAATTCTTGTAGAATTCAGCTGTGAATCCATCAGGACCTGGGCTTTTCTTTGTTGGTAAGTTTTCAATTACATTTTCAATTTCAATAGCTGATATTGGGTTGTTCAAAATTGCTATATCTTCTTGGTTGAGCTTTGGTAGTTCATATGTTTCTAGAAATCTGTCCATTTCCTCTGTTTTCCACTCTATGTGACTAGAGATTTTCAAAGTAGGTTTCATGATCTTTTGAGTTTCCATGGGATGTGTAGTAATTTCTCCATTTTCAGTTCTTATTGCATGAATTTGGGTTTTTTCTTTCTTTCTTTTCATAAGGTTAGCTAGGGGTTTCTCAATTTTGTTTATTCTCTCAAAAAACCAGATTTTCGATTCATTACTTCTTTGTATTTTTTTTAGTTTCAATTGCATTGATTTCTGCTCTAATCTTTACAATTTCCTCTCTTCTATGAGCTTTGGGTTTAGCTTGCTCTTCTTTTTCTAGAAGCTTCAGATGGAGCATTAGGTTGTTTATTGGTGCTCATTCAGTTTTCTTGATATGAAAATTTGTCACTATATATTTCCCTTGTAAGACCACTTTCATTGCATCCCATATATTACAGTATGTTGTTTCTGGGTTTTCATTGAATTGTAGGTATTGCTTTATTTCTTCTTTAATTTCATCTGTAGCCCACTGGTTGTTTAAAAGGCTGTTATTTAATTTCCATGTATTTATGCAGGCTTTACAATTTCTTTTGCCATTAATTTCCAATTTCAGTGCACTATGGTCAGATATTATGCATGGTATGATTTCAATACCCTTGCAATTACTTAAGAATGTTTTATGGAATAATATATGGTCTATTTTGGAGAATGTCCCAGGTGCAGCTGAAAAGAATGTGTATTCTGATGTGGTTGGGTGGAACACTCTGTAAATGTCTACTAAATCCAGTTGCTCACAGGTATGATTCAATTCTGTTGTTTCTTTGCTGGCTTTTTGTCTAGTTGATCTATCTCTGTGACAATGGGCTATTACAGTCCCCTGTTATGATTGTGTTCTTGTGTATTTGGTTTTTCATGTCCATTAGTATCTGTCTTATATAGTTGGGTGCTCCTATATTTGGTGCATATATATTTATAACTGTTGGTTCTTCCTCTTGAATTTTTCCACTAACAATTATGTAGTGACCTTCTCTATCTCTTTTAATCATTTTAGGTTTGAAGTTCACGTTGTCTGCAGATAGAATAGCTATCTCTGCTTTTTTCTGGGTTCCTGTTGCATGGAATACTGTTTTCCATCCTTTGAGTTTTAATCTATGAGTTTCCTTTTGGGTCAGATGTGTTTCTTGTATAGAGCATATCATGGGATCCTGTTTCTTGATCCATTCTGTCAATTTATTTCTTTTTATAGGTGAATTGAGGCCATTTATATTTATTAATATCACTGATATGTACTGGCTCAAGTTTGCCATGTTATGTTCCAGTTGTTTCTTTCTGCTTTTCCTCTTATTTGTTTATCCTACCTGGTGGTTTCTTTCTGTTGTTGTTTTGGGGATTGTGGTCATTTTTATCTCTGTCTAGTATGTCTTTCAGTACTCTTTCTAGGATTGGTTTGGTGGACATGAATTTCTTCAGTTGTTCTTTGTCATGGAGGCATCTTGTTTCTCCGTTAAATTTGAATTAAAGTTTTGCTGTGTACATCAGTCTGGTTTGACAGTTGTTTTCTTTCAGGGCTTGAAATACCTCACTCTAAGCTCTTCTTGACTTGAGGATTTGTGCTGAAAAGTCTGCCATGATTCTAATGGGCTTTCCTTGATAGGTGAGTTGTGTCTTTTCTCTGACAGCTTCTAGTATTCTGTTTTTATGCTGCATGTCTGAGATCTTAATTATTGTGTGTCTTGGTGTGGATTTATGTTGATTGTGACTGTTTGCTGTTCTATATGCCTCACTTATCTGCATATCAGATTCTTTCCCCATGTTTGGGAAGTTTTCTTCTATTATTTCTGTAAATACTTTATGTATGTCATTTGCCTGGACTTCTGTAGCTTTGCTAATGCCCATTATTCTTATTTTGTTGCTCTTGGAATCATCATGAAGTTTCTGGATTGTCATTTCATGCCGCTTTGTTATTTTAGAAAAGTTCTATGCTTTCCTGATCACTAATTGTTGTACTATCCTCAAGGTCTGAAATCCTATCCTCAGCTTCCTTTAGACAGTTTTGCATGCTTTCAATAGAATTTTTTGTTTCTTGGATGTCTCTGAGCTTGTTTCATGAATTCTGCTTGTTTTCTATATTGTTCATTCAAAGTTTCAATCAGTTTCCCATGCTCATGTAATTTTTTTCTCTAGTTCTTCTTTAGCTGCATTCAACAACTCCTTTACTAAAGTTGTTATTTCTATCTTTACATGGGAGACTACTTCTAATTTGATTTACTCTATAGCCTGATGCAGTTGTTTTTTAATTTCACTCACTATCTTTTCATAGATTCCCGGTGTGTTACTTTTGGGGTCCTCTATTTCAGTGTCTCCTATACTTGCTTTTGGTGAACTATATGTTTGAGACTGCATTTTGCTTTTTCATTTCATCATTTTTACTCTTCCTGATTTTTTGTATGTGTAGGATGGGATCACACACACTCTTTTCAGACTCACCAAAGTCTTACATTTAGTTGGAGGGGGTTTTACTCCTGGCCTTATTTATCCCCTGTACACCTCTATTTTAGGGGCATGCTCACCACACTGATACAGTTAATCTGCTCTAGTCCAAGGTTCACTGCCTGGGAACACAGTTCCAAATTTTTTCACACTAACTGGAGCCTGATAAGGTCTTCTCATGTTCCAGGTGGGAGGGCGTGCCCAACAGAAGCAGTCCAGGGCATTTTTCAGTCTTGGGCGGGCCTACTCAATATTCCCGGTGGCAGGGTGGGCTCTTGGGGGAGGTTCCAGTCAGCCTACCCCTGATGCAGGCTTCTGCTATGTTCCCGGTGGCAGGGCGGGCCCACGGTGGAGGTTCCAGGCAGCTTACCCCTGATGCAGGCTTCCACTAAGTTCTTAATATCATTTTGCTCTGAAGTCCTACTATGCTTTTGTTTTTCTCTTACCATTGGTTCTATCATGTTGTGTCTTATTGGATTTTAATATGTATGATAGTATAAGCAAATTTTTTATGGAAAATGAGATAATATAGTAGCCATTGTTCATCTTTGGTTATTTGGTTCAGAATGCCTCATAATACTTTCACTCTTGAGTGGTTGTATTCTATTTTGTTATGTTTGACATTATTGTGTTTAAAGCTAAGCTCAACTATTTCAAAGAAAAAGACATTATGATAGCTACTGTTAATATCCAATTGTCTTGTGAAGTGCTGTGTTGCTTACATTGTTCTTTTCTGATTTGCTTAGTTCTGTCCTCTTTTGTTTTATTCTCTTTAAAAAAAAGAAAAAATAAATTAGGAAAATAATGTCACTCACCATAGTATCACAGAAAATTACATACCTAGAAATTAGGCCATGTGTAGGCTGACTGGTGGAGAGCCAGACACCAGCCCTCTCCTGTGAGGTAGCACCATTTGGTAGGCTGTGAGTGAGGAGAACAAGATGTCTACAAGAAACTAAGATCTACTGTGAGTCAGTGCCATGCACAGGCTGACTTGGGGGTAGCAAGATGCCAACCCCTTCCTGCACATGGATAGGGAAACAAGAGCCAACATTGGGCTCACACTGTACCCCCCCCCAAAGCAACCTGCTGATCTATAGAAACACAGGCTGTGATGACAGCTAATGAGGTGGAACACAACTTAATATTTGTAGTGTTTAATAGTACACTGACTTTGCAGGCCTAAAGCAGGTTGGCTAATCATCTCCTGCTGTAAATTTCCCTCTGAGGACTGCTTTCATTGTCACCCAAAGGTTTCAGTAATTTGTATTTGTATTTTCATTCAATTGTAGATATTCTTTAATTTCTTCTGTGATTTGTTGGTTATTTAGGAAAATGTTTATTTCCATGTGTCTGTTGGGGGGGTTGTCATTAGTTTCCAATTTTTGCTATGTTCAGAAAATATGCATGGGATTATTTTGATTCCTTTGCATTTACTTATGCATATTCTGTGGCTAGTATATGATCTGTTTTAGAGAATGACCAAGCTGAGAAGAATGTGTATGGTGACATTGTTGGGTAGAACACTCTGTACACATCTACTAAGTCTATTAGTTCACAACCAAGTGAGATTTATCCCAGGAATGCAGGCATGGTTCAACATATGCAAATCATTAAGCATAATACACCATATCAATAGAGCCAGAGATAAGAATCACATGATCATTTCAATAGATGCAGAAAAATCTTTTGACAAAGTCCAACCCTCATTCATGATAAGATCCATATGGAAAATTGGAATAGATGGGCTTTATGTCAATCTGATAAAAAAACTATGACAAACAACCAATATCATATTAAATAGACAAAAACTGAAATTTTTCATGGTAAAATCAGAAACAAGACAAGGATGCTCATTATCAATATACTACTGGAAACATTAGCCAGAGCAATTAAACAAGAGAGAGTAATAAGAGGAATAAGAATAGCAAAGGAAGAATTTAAAAGGATCACAATGAGTCTTTTATAGGAAAATGGATAAGATTTGAGACCATACTCATAAGTCAAATAAATCAAACTCACCTGTGTAAATACCATATTGTCTCTCTAGTGTAAGAAACAAAGTATAAATAAGATACAAATTCTTCAATAAATATTGTGAAAGGGTAAGAAATTTCTCAAAGGGGATAAAATAACTCAAATAGGGAAAAGGAGAAAAGAAGGAAAGAAAAAAGATACAAACTTGTATATACACTTAAGATAGTTAAGATGATTGTACAACTAATTGTATTAGTTTTTGGAACAAAACAGTTAACATTCATAGGATTAGATCAAATTTGCATATTTATATCTGGTAATCTGAGTAACTCTTTTGAAGATAAATATGCAAAACAACTACCTTAGTTATTTTCCTACCACCTTGTTTTGAAAGCCTTTATTGTTATTATTTTGGGCTTTTTTGTTATTTATTTATCTCTTGTTTTTTCTTTTTCTTGTATTTTGCTTTGTTTTGTTTTGTTTTTCCCTCTAATACAGAAACAATAGATTACATTTATAGGCATATATATCCTAGATCTCCTAAAGAATTTACAAGAATTGATTTTATTACTGATAATAGTATGAACAGCTACTTTAAAGAAAAATGAGACATTATGGTAAACATTGCTTATTTTCTGTCTTGTTTTAAAGTCCAATAATGCTTTTATTCTTCATTTTTACTTGTTTTATTGTTTTCTATTATTTGATTTCAATATGTGAGAAGACAAAGTTTTGAGGAAAATGAGATATGGTTGTAGTAGCCATTGTTCATTTCTTGTTATTTGGTTTTGAAATCTTGTAATGCTTTCATTATTTGAATGGTTTTATACCATATTATTATGTTTGATATTAATGTGTGTGAAGGTACACTCAACTATTTCAAAGAAAAGAGACATGGTAGATACTGTTGATGTCCAGTGGTCTGGTTGTGAAGTGCTGTGATGCTTGCATTGTTCTGTTTTGATTTGCTTTGTTCTTTTCTCTTTAAAATAAAAAAAAATTAAAAAGAGGCATTGTGCCTTCTTCTGAGCTTTCTCTTACAGATGAGGCATGCTAATGGAAGTTAACTTCTGTGTCATGAGGGCACTCCAACTGCCTAAAGAGGAACTATGGTGAGGAACTGAGTCCTGCTGCCAACAGCCATGTGAGTGAGACATTCTAGGAGCAGATCTTCCATTGCCATTCACACCTTAAAATGAGAGCAGACATAGTTATATCCTAAATGCAAACAGTGATCGAAGCTGAACCAAAATTTCCATATGAGCCACTCCCAAATTCCTGACAAACAGAAACTTGGTGCCAACCCCTTGGTCAAGCACCAGCATTACAAAACAAAACAAAACTGAAAACAAATAAACATTTGCTGTTTTAAGCAATTTGTTATGAATCAATAGATAAATAATACAGATTTTGGCACTTGGAAGTGGGGTGCTATCATAATAAATATCTAAAAACATAGGAAAGGCTTCAGAATTAGGCAACTTTGTGAAGTGGAAGGACTTTAAAGAAAGTGTGAGAGTTTAAAATTCTTTGAACAGAAGTTTGAGCTTTGAGGAGGTTGCCAGGCTAATTATAAGGAGAGCTATTTTATTGAAAAAGGAAACAATGCTATATTATGTAGGTGCACAATGTTTAGCAACATTGTCACCTGAAAGTATTTGGAAAGTAAATGTATCTGGTGAACTTGGTTACCAAGCTGAAGGAACTTCCAACTAAAGCATTGAAGGTGCTGTCTGATTTCTTCTTGCTGCTTATGGTAAAATGTGAAAGGACAAAGATAAGCAAAAGGAAAGAAGCAAGGACTGTTAAAACTGAAAACACCTGAATGTGATTTTGAAGCACATTTTGAAGATCTCTAAATCCTCAAAATTTTTAATAGTGCTAAAATTAAAATGTCTTTTGATCCAAGATGAATTCAAAGGTAATTTTTGGAAGGCATGACCTAAAAAATAAAGCTGAGTGTTTTTGCATTGTTTTACTCTGTTCTTCTTTGTTCTGTTTTGTTTTGATTTGTTCTCTTTAAAATAAAATTTTGGGGGCTGGGGATTTAGCTCAGCAGCATAAGCACCTGCCTTGCAAGCACATCCCTGGTACCCAATAAATAAATAAATAAATAAATAAATAAATAAATAAATAAAATTTTTAGATCAATAAAAAATAAAGCTGAATATATGGCTATAAAATCTTCTGTTAGGATTCAAGTGCATGCCTCGAAGAGTGACTCAGTCAAGCAATGAGGCTTTGAAGCTTAAGGGCATTAGCCCTCAGTAGTCTCTATACAAGCCTGATGTCAGGAAGGGCTTAGCTCAATGATCTTTTTGGATGAATCTTTGGTGTCATGGAGTAAGCCTTAATAAAATTTACAGAATATTTACAAAGTTTTAAACAAAACTATCATTACAGGTCACTTCCTTTTTGTACTTAAAGGGAAACTTTATAAAATGAGGAGGAATCTTTGGGCTCTCAAAACTTTACAGGCTGGGAGAAATCTGAAACAAATACCTTTGCAGGTGCAGACAAAAATTGAAAGGAGAGGTGACCCAGGAGGTAGAACCAAGCCCCTGGGGTTGAGCCAGGGGCTATAAGCAGTTACTCCCAGGCAGGAGTAGGACATCATCCTAATGAAGAAACTTCCAATATTTTCCCAGTTATATTTCAGATTTTTCATGAAATAGTGACTCCTTTTTTGTCTTCTCTTTCTCCAATTTTTGCACAGTAACATCTGTAGTGGTTATTCTCCACTTTCCCACCATTGCATGTTGGACTTAAAGTAAAGACATATAGCTTATGCTAAGAACTGTGCTCAGGAAGCTTTAAAGAACTACTTAAAGCAACTACTCTACTTAAATAATGGCTAGCTTGTGTAATGAAAAATGCCTATAACTCCAGCTTTCTGGATATTGGGGCAGTAGGATCACAAGTTTGAGCCCAGCCTGGGCAACTTAGTGACTTAGTGAGACCCTGTCTCAAATAAATAAACGACTGGGGATGTAGCTCATTGAAAAGGTCCTGGTTCAATCCCCAGTACCAAGAAAAAAAAGCTACATGAGAGGAGCCTTACATGAACCTGTACCTGATATACGTGATGAGAATCTGCATGTTGAGTCAATACTGAGATGGGAAGAATTGGGAGCCTTAGGAAGTGTGGTTGTGTTTTACATATGTGAGGAATATCAGTAACTGATAGACAGAGAACTGTAGTAGTTTTGATAAATGTCCACAAATTCTTGGCTATTTCTCTTCAAAAGGAAGAAATTAATTCTCTCTCCCTTGAGGATGATCTACTTGTAATGTCTTGATTCTAATGAGTAGGTGAAAGATATTCATCAGTGATTTGATTCTAATGAATAGAATTAAAGCAGGTTTCAGAAGCCAAGCCATGAAAATAGACAATTCACCTTGCTCTGCCCTCCCTCTGCATCAGGGCTCTCACTCTGGAAGAAGCAATTTGCCACAATGTGATGGCACTTGAGTAAGTCACAGAGAGGCCCACATGGTGAGGAAATGAGGTCTCTTGCCAAAAAGTCTTGTTACCAAGCCATTGTGAAAGTATATACCTGACCCATGTGGGCCTTCAGATGACTGCAGGCTCTGCCAATATCCTGACTACATCTACGTAAAAGTCCTATATCACAACCTCCCTAGTAAGCTGCTCCTCAATTTCTAACACAGAAAAACTATGAGATAATATAAGGTATTGTTATACTTTGCATCTAGATGTCCCCCAAAGCCTCATATGGTCATAGGGTGTTGTCAGAAGTGGCTGAATCTAGAGTGTGTGATTGATTCATAGTGCAATGCTGGAATTAAGGATGCTGGAATTAAGGGTGGGTGATTGCTGGATCAGTTCATTGATTGCATTGGCATTGCTCTAATCCCAATAGACTGTGTGACAGAAAGAGATTTGTCTGGAATGATGAAGAAGCTGCACCCAGTGGCCCATCCATATCCAGACATCTTTGAGGCCCACAAGGACTGAGAGTCTGCACCCAGGGACCCACAGTCATCCAGGAAACCTCAGAGAGGCTCTTGGGGACTGGGAAGCTGCACCCTGTGGCCTGCCACTCCTGGACACCATCTCTGAGGCTGGCAGGGACCAGGAGGCTGTGCTCAGCAACCTGAAATCATATGGAAATACTCAGTGAGGCACTTGGGACTGGGAAGCTGTGCCAAAGGGCCCACTCTCACCTGGACAGCATCTCTGAGGCCCACAGGGACTGGGAGTTTGTGACCAGTGACCTACAGCCATTGAGGAACCCTTGGTTATTCTTCCAAGGACTGCAAAGATGAACCCAGTGACCTACCCACACCAGAAACCATCTCCTAAGCCCAAAAGATCTGGAAGCCTGTGCCGAGACACAGTCATTGCAGAACTCTTGGCGAGGCCTGCTAGGACTGGGAGTCTGCACCCAATGACCCATCTACACCTGAGAACCATCTCTGAGGCCCACAGGGACTGGAAACCTGTGCCAAGCAATATGCAGGCATCTGGGAAACCTTGGTGAAGCTCAAGGGGATCAGGTGTCTATACCCAGTGACCCAGAACCAACAGAAATCCTCAGTGAGCCCTGCTGCTAGAGAGCCCACCAGAATGGAAACCAACTAGGACTTGGCAACTGACTGATTTGGAGGAACACAGGAAAATGCCAAAATGAAAAACTAAAATGCAATCTCAAACTTCCAGGCCATCCAGTTCAAATCCAAGATACACAGACATGGATGTATTTGGAAATACAACACCTGAAATCTCTGAAATGATAACAAGGGAAGTAAAGAAAAAACTCCAGGAAGATGTAAAAGAAATCACATCAGAAATAATCACTCAGATAAAAACAGAAATCATAAACAACAAAATAATTGGTGACTATATCCAAAGAAGACATAGATTAAAAAAATAGAGGAGCATAGGAAAGTGATAGAAATCTTAAATGAACAATATAGGAAACAATTAGAATACATAAAACATATTCAAGGAGATATTTAGTAAATCAAAAATTCATTGAAAGCTGGAAAAACAACATGAATGAGACTGAAAATAAATTCTCAGACCTCAAAGATATGATTGCTACTAGTGATCATTAAAGGAAATGGCTCTTAAAAATAACAAGGAATCAGGAAATAACAATTTACCTGGTGCAAGAAGATGCAAAGAGAAACACTATATGACTGAGAGGAATCAATGAAAAAGAAAGAGACAGCACAAATGACAAAAAGACTATTTGCATATGCAATAGCAGAAAATGTTGCAAGCATGCGAAAAGAACTTGACATTCAGATAAGTGAGACATATAGGTATAACCAAAATAAATTCTACACATTGACATATAATAATCAAGATCCCAGAAATTCAGCATAAGAACAGAACATTAAAAGCTACTAGAGAAAAGAAATAGATTACCTGCAAAGGAAAACCCATCAGAATCACAGAAAACTTCTTAACACAAACCATCAAGTCAAGAAGAGCATGGAGGAACCAGCCATGTTGGAACTTGGGGGACTGACCCAGAAAGCAATGAGTCATCCTTCCTGATAAGTGGCACAAGCCATGGGTGCACCAGGGAGAGAACAAGTCAGCATCTCCCAAGAATCAACCATGCTGGGACTTGGGGGATAAACCAAGAAAGCAATGAGTCATCCTTCCTGGTAAGTGGCATGAGCTGTGGATGCTCCAGGAAGAGAGTAAGTCAGTGTCTCCTGTGAGCCTACCAGCATGCAGGCTGAGAATCAAACATCCTGTGCATTCCTTCCCCCTCCCCCCAGTTAGCAACTGGTGGTTTCAAAGTCTGCCAGAGTTGATAACAATGAAGGTACATATAGCAATTAAATGCTTATATTGTTTGGTTGATTATGATGACCTGGGTCCAGAGGTCTGAGTATCTCTTGGGAAGATGACATTATGCAATATAGCAAATATGGGGGATTTCCTTCTATCTTGTCTTTGAAGTCCAATATTGTTTCCACTGTTTTACATTGTTTTGATTAATTTTTTTGCTCTATTCAATATTCTGTTTTGATTGGTTTGACAGTGTTTTGTTTTTGGTTTGATTTTGCTATACCTGATTGAATGGACAACTTTTGTGAAAATAACAAGATGTACTATGGTACCTATTATTGTTATCCCAGTCTCCTGCTCTGAAGTTCTGTACCAATTTCACTGCATTGTCTTGATTGGCTTTGTTCTGTTGTATTTTACTATCTTTAAAACAAAATTTAAAAAAAGAAGAGTATGGAGTGCAGTATTTCAAGTCCTGAAAGAAAACAACTTCCAACCAAGATTGATGTACCCTGCAAAACTCTTTCAAAATCAATAGTGAAATAAGATACTTCCACAAACAAATCCTGCAGAATATCATGACAACCCAATCGACCCTACAAAGAGTACCAAAAGATATTCTACAAAGGTATAGAAATGACCACAATTCAAAGAATAACAACAGAAAGAATGAGCAACAAACAAGCAGGACAAACAATTAAATAGAGGGTTAAATTAGGAAATGAAAAACAGAAAGATAACATAACAAAGATAAACCAATATATATCAGCTATCACCACTAATGTAAATGGCCTCAATTCATCATTCAAAAGAAACAGACTGGCAGGGTGGATTAATAAAATCCAACAATATGCTGTATACAAAAAACACATTTAGCTGGGGGTTTAGCTCACCAGCATAAGAGCCTACATGGCAAAGGCAAGGTTGTGAGTTTGACACTGGTACCAAAAAGAAAAAAAAATTAACTCAAAAGGAAATTCATAGCATAAAAGTCAAAGGATTTAAATACAAATGGCAAATATATATATGAAGAAATGCTCAACATCATTGGTCATTAAAGAAATACAAATTAAAACAATGCTCATTTTCCAACTCACTCCAGAAAGAATGGTCAAGATCAAGAAGTCAACCAATAACAAATGCTAGAATGGCTGTGAGGAAAAAGGAACGCTTCCCCACTTTTGGTGGGAGTGTAGACTGGTGCAACCACTGTGGAAATCAGTGTGGATGTTCTCAAAAGGCTAGAAGTAGAGATTCCATTTGATCCACTTTTCCCATTTCTGGGCATTTAAGCAGAAGAATTGAAAATATCATAATCAATGGAAAAGAAACCACAAATTTCATGCAAACACATGAAGATTAAATGATAAGCTTCTGACTAATCAGTGATTCACAGAAGAAATCAAGGAAGAAATTAAACAGTTCCTCACAAGGGAGACAGCATTTTCACAAACTAAAAATTGATTCAATAAAAATGAAAACCATTTTGCAGGCTCTAAGTGAGTATCACTGAGAAATAATTGGATATATGAAAAAAATTAAACCATTCCTAGAATTAATGCCAATACAAGATACAAGAATGTATGGGACATAATAGCTAAGACTGTCCACATTAGAAAAACAGAGTGAACCAAAATAAATAACCTAATGATAAACCTCATAATCCTAGAAAAATAATAATTCAAATCTGAAGCTAGTACAAGGAAGGAAATTACAAAGATCAAAGCAGAAAATGATGAATTGAGATTAAAAAACACAGTATAAATTAATCATAAAGCTGGTTCTTCAAAATAATAAACAAAATAGAGAAACACAACCAATTTTACCAAAAAGGGGAGGGGGGAGATCAATATCAAAGCAATTGCCTAAGAAATAATATCAAAAATCAACAAATGAGATTGTATCAAATCAAAAAGTTTCTGCACAACAAAGAAAACAACCAAGTGAGTGAACAGAGAACCTACCGAGTGAGAAAAAAAATTTTGTTTGCTATTCCTCTAATATATAACTAATATTTACAAAAAAACTAAAAAAAACTCCAACCCCCCAAACAAGTGACTCAATCAAAAAATTGGCAACTAAAATAAATTGACATTTCTCAAAAGAAGAAGCACAAGTATCCAATAAGTACAGAGAAAAAATGTTCAATATGTCTGGCCATTAGAGAATGCAAATTAACACATCACTGATATTCTATCATATATCAGAAAGAATAGCTATCATAAAGAAATCAAATATACACTCATTTAATGACTGAATTCTATTCCTTTCATTAGGTTGTTAAATGTGTTGGTGCTAAATAAGGAAATGTGTATATTATATACATTAAAATATTCAGAAGAAATGGTCAAAGGAAATTCCAACTTGATGACTTTGGTTTTGTTTTAAAAACTCTTACATGCAGTAGTATAATGTACAACAAAATATAAAACTACAGTATTTTACTCTACAGTATAAACAGCAAAAATTACTGCACTGTATAAGCAAGGGGTACTGTATACATTCAGATACTATAAACAAGATGCACAGAAGTATATCCAAAGAAAAAGAGTTGTAAGTCTGAGTGGCACGTCCTAAATTCTAACAGTGTGCATCACGCCTAAGTCTGAACAGTTATTAAACATGTGGGTCATGAAACAAGAAATACCTGTAACCAACACTGCCAAGGTTATGGGGGGAAAGGAAGACTTCTATATTGTTGGTGGGAATGTAATCTAGTATAATCACTATGAAAACCAATATGTAGTTTTTAGTTCTTCTGGTAATATGCCCAGAAGTAAAATAGCTGGGTCAAATAGGACCTCTTATTCCAGAATTTTGAGGAAGCTCCATACTGATTTCCATGGTGGTTGTACCAGTCTACACTCCCACCAACAGAGCAGAAGTGTTCCCTTTTCCCCACAGCCTCTATAGCAGTTGTTATTGGTGGTTTTCTTGATACTGGCTATAATTTCTGGAGTGATATGGAATCTAAGTGTTGTTTTAATTTGCATTTCTCTAATGACCAATGATATTGAACATTTTTTCATGTATTTATTTGCCATTTGTATTTCTTCATCTGAGAACTGTGTGTTCATCTCAGATGCCCAATTTTGTGTTGGGTGTTTGAATTTTGGGGGCCTCATTTTTTTTAACTCTTTATATGTTCTAGACAGAAGTCCTTTGTCTAAGGGACAGCTAAGATTATTTCCCAATTTGTGGGTTTTCTTTTCACTCTGTTGGAGATTTCTTTTGACATGCAAAAACTTTTTAATAAGACAAGATCCCAGTTGTTGATTCTGGGAAGTATTTCTGGTACAGTTTGATTTTTTTCATAAATTCTCTGCCAACCCCTGTCTTCAAGATTTCTACTTACTTTGTCTTCCAGCATATTTAGTGTTTCTGTTTTAACATTTAGATCTTTGATCCATTTTGACTATAGTTTAGTGCATGGTGATAGGCATGGGTCTATTTTTAGTTTGGGGCATATGGAAAGGCAGTTTTTCCAGCACCACTTGTTAAAGAGGCTATCATTCCAGGGAGCATGTTTGGCCTTTTTGTCAAAGATAAGGTGGCTGAATATGTTTGTAGTTGTGGTTGATACTTCTAACCTATTCCATTGATCTTCAGGTCTGTTTTTCATTCCAGTACCACAGTGATAATATGTGCACCCATGTTTATAGCAGCACAATTTGTAATAGCTAAATCTTGGAAACAACCCAAATTCCCATCAACTGAGGAATGGATAGAAAAGATGTGGTATTTTTATACAATGGAATATTACTCAGCTATTAAGAAAGATTGCATTGAGACTTTTTAAGTAAATGGATGTGTGTTGAGACTATACTCATAAGTAAATCAAACTCACATGTATAAATACCATATTGTCTCCCTAGTGTAAGAAACAGAAAGAGTAAATAAAATACACAATGTTCAATAAATATTGTGAAAGGGTAAGAAACTCTTCAAACAGGAAAAAACTCAGATAGGGAAAAGGAGCAAAGAAGGGAAAGAAAAAAAGATATAGATTTGTATATATACACTTATGATTACTAAGATGATTGTACTACTAACTCTATTAGTTCTTAGAACAAAACAGTTAACATCCATAGGATTAGATCAATTTTGCATGAGTATATCTGGTAATTTGAGTAAGACTTTAGAAGATAACTACACAAAACAACAAAATTTGTTATTTTCCTACCACCTTCTTTTGAAAGGCTACATTGTTATTGTTTTTATTGTTTTGGGGTTCTTTGTTATAGTTACTTGATTGTTTCTTGTTTTTTTTTACACTTTGTTTTTGTCTTATATTTCTCTCTAATACCAAAAGCATAGATGTACATGTTTAGGCTTATATATGCCTAGAACTTCACCTAAAGAGTTTAAAAGAACTGATTGCATTACATGTGATCACCTGAACAGCTACATTGAAGAAAACAAGACATCATGATAGCCATTGATGATTTCCTATCATTTTGTTTGGAAGTCCAATAATGCTTTTATTCTTGGTTTTGATTGATTTTAGTCTGTTTTCAATTATTTGATTTCAATATGAATGAAGGTATGGACTACTATTTTGAAGAAAACAAGAGATTATGGTAGCCATTATTGATTTCATAGTGTCTGAATCTGAAAGCCCATAAGGCTCTCATTCTTTTGCTTTGATTGCTTTTATACTACTTTAATTTGTATTAATTTATAATGTGTGAAGGTATGGACAACTATTTTGAAGAAAAGAAGAGGCATTATGGTAGCCACTGTTGACTTCCTGTTGTCTTGTTCTGAAGTTCTGTGTTATTTGCATTGATTTTCTCTGATCTGCTTTGTTCTGTTTTGTTTTGCTTTGTTTTGTTTTCTCTTTAAATAAAAAAAAAAGAAAAACAACATGGAGATTTCTCAAAAAACTAAAATAGAAATCTTATTCTACCCAGATATTCCTTTTTTATGTATCTTTCCAAAAGGGTAAAAACATCATATTGCAGTTTTACATACATACATACCCATATTTACAACAGCGCAACTCACAACAGCTAAATCTTAGAAGGGGTCTACATGTCCATTCAAATATGAATAGCTAATGAAAATGTTGTACTTATCCACAATGGAGTACTACTCTGCTGTAAAGGAAAAACTTCAGGTATTTGTAGGAAAATGGATGCTCCTTGGTAACACAATATTAAGTGAAACAATATTGTATGGTTTCTCATATATGAGAAATCCAAATTTTACATAAATTAAGGAGCAAAATCAAAGATTGAGAATAAGAATTAGGGAGATAATTTTTGCAAGTATAATGGGGAGCAAGCTATGCTGTGAGTGGAATGAGATATAAAAAGAAAAAAAAAACAGAATAGGGATCAAGCCATGTAGAAAGGGGAATGGGATGTAAAAAGAAAAAAAAATGTGGTTGGTTCCAAAACTGAAGATAAAACAGTGGGGAGAAATTTATTGATGAAATGATTGAAAAAATTCCCCCATTACACTAAAAACAGAACTTCAAGCCTGAAAGGATCCACTGAGAACACCCATTGTGATACATGGAAATAGACTTTTGCCTAGGAGAATCAGGAAATTTCAAAACCTCTCGAATTAAAACATGATCTTATAAACCAGTATCTTATATCTAAGTTATAAAATATGAAGGCAAATTAAGAAATTTTAAATATGTAAGGTCTCAAAAGCATATATAAACAACTTTTCCCAGGAAGCTACAGGTATATAGGTTTCATAATAATGAAGAAACAAATCAAGATAAACAGGAACAGGGAATACTGGGGGGGAAGACAACTAGGCACTTAGATATAGAAGGCAATTAGTCCAGATCAGAACTACCCAAAGTTTCTAGGTGATACTATTTTAAAATTAATAGATAAGTACACACATTGAGAGAAAATTTAGAAAACTGGAGAAGAGGTAAAAATTAAATCACTAGTCTGCATATTGAATTGGAACCACTTGATCAAAGCAATACAAAAGGCATTTTTTATCTTTAAGGAAAAAAACAAGTTGCACAGTAGATAAAATTAATCATAATCTACTCTATGGATTAGTTATAAATAGTGTTTAGTCATAATAATGTAAATGCTAAAGATCAAACTAAAATTTCAATGAAAGTATATTGGGAATGAGAGAAAGAAAAATAGGAGGGGGTAGAGGAAAATATGAGTGGTGATCATGGTTCAGAAATGATACAAAATGGTACAAGAGTAGTTAGATCTTCAGCTTCTGTACTGGGAATTTTATAGATAATACATAAAAGTTTAAAATTTTGAAATAGTGATTTAAAATTTTTTGTTCTTAGAGATATGTAAGTAAAATATAAAATAATTGGAGAGTGGAAAGTGGTTCTTTTGGAGTAGGGAAAATAGAAAAAATTGTTGGGATTGCTATTTTTCTTAACCAACTACATGAAACTACATGCTTACTTGATTAAAGAAAAAATATTAATAAAATGTCTTAAACTTGAAATCTTTATTCTTCACTAACAAACTTTATTCTTTCTATAAATTCTAAAATTATTTTATCTTTAATATATTTTAATGCTTATTAATTTTATAAGTGCTTTCACACACATATGTAACATACTTTCATCATATCCATCCCCCTATTACCTTCTCTTATGCTCCCAACTTTATTAAAGTGTTCTTAATTGATCATTTGATGAGTGTGCCCTACAATCAAGTTTCCAGGCTCTGTCCCATAAGATATTCAGTGACCTCAAAGAGGATGTAATTAAACAGCCATGAGATTAATTGACAAAATATTCAACAAGCTTAAAAAGACATAATATGTTTATTGAATTAAATGATGATATAATATATGAGTGGTCATTGCAGTAAAGAATTATAAATCATGAAAAAGAAATCAAGCAGATATTCGGGGTAGAAAAAAATTCTGTTGAAAGTACGGACAGCAAAAAAAACCAATGTGAAGAGAAAGAATCAGAACTAAAAGATGAAGTTGATGTTTAGGGTATTACAATCATGCACTCATAATACCCTAAAAACAGGGTGTCTAGATTCTCTCCATGTCTCAGCTCCCTATCTAGTTTCTTCAACTCAAACCCCTGAGACAATATTAACATATTTCTTCATTCTTTTTTCAAACATATAAACTCCTCCTCCCATTTTTACATTGCCCATACTTAGCTCCCTCAGTCACTCCTATCTTCTCTAGTATTATTCCTCACTCCTCCCAATCCTAAAAATTAGGTTCTTCTATATCTTAGTTAACTTATTGTCATCCCTATCAGCAAGTTCTGACAACCACATAGCTTTCCTGAATCACCAAGTAAGCACCCCTTTTCCCATATCTTACCCTTATCCCCACAAAATAGCCTCTGAAAACTCTCAATACTAACCCTTGAACTCAATGAAAATTACTCATTAAATCAGACTTCAGATCAACTTTTTCTTCTCATCTTACCACTACTCCCCCTCTCAAACCTTCCAGCTAGTGTTTAATGCTCCTCATCGAACCATCTCCCATTCTATACACCCCAGATCACCTATCACATTGCAGAGTAACCACAAATAACAAACTATCATAATGTGCATAGAGAACAGACCAAGAAGGAAAGTGTAACAGCAAGGACTATCACATAGACGTATTATAAGATTTAATCTGTAGGTGCTGTTATAATCAGAAGTAATTCATCAAAACATATGAAGTCAAATCATTTAAAATAAATACTAACACTAAACATACAAAGCTAAAAATTGTTCACAGTGAGGTAATATTCTACTAAAAAACCTCCATATAAGCCACAAATTCTTCTCACTTTTCTAGTTCCTAATCTCTTCTAACTCTCCCCAGGCAGAAAAGCATGGGTCACAATGGGAGAAGAAAACAAATAGCAGAGTAGCAGAAATCTATCAACAGTTCTTAGAAGACATGAAGAAAACAGATGAGCTTAACAGGAAAGGAACCAAAATTTCACAGCAATTACACTCAATATGCCTATTGTGAATTTCAGGGAAATAGGTAAAAAACTGAATGAACTAGTGAAAATAGTTAAAATTTGAATGACAGATTCAACAAAGATGTCAGACAGAAATACCTGAAATTAAAAAATATACAGAATTCATCCAATGTGGAAATGACCAACGTGGAGACACAGTGTCTGTTATTGAGGAAAAAATAGTAAATTACAATAAAGAGTGCAAAGAAGCCAAAAAGAAAATAAGACAACAAGAGAAGAATATCCAGCAGCTACTAGATGATGGCAAGAAGATCAATCTAAGGCTAAGCAGAGTTAGAGAAAAACTAGAGAAAAACTAGAAAATGGATTCACCAACATGAATACAGAAATCACCAAAGAAAATTTCCCAAATATAAGAAAATTTAAACTACAAGTAAGCAATGTTTATAGAACACCAAACATTTATGATGAAAAAACAAGTTCACTAAGGCATATCCTTATTATCAGATATATAGAAAAAAATTTAAAAGCAGCCAGAGAAATATCTAAATTTGTCTAAATACACTTAGGATAGCTAAGATGATTGTGCTACAAATTTTATAAGTTCATAGAACAAAGCAGTTATTATTCATAGGATTGAAACAATTTTGCATGTTTGTGTCAGGTGACCTGAAGAACTCTTGAAGATCACTAAGTAAAATATCAACCAGAGTTCTAGTCCTATCAAGGTATTTTGAAAGCCTATATCATTACTGTTTTGGTCTCTTTGCTATTGTTATTTGTCTTTTTTTGTTTCTTATTTTTCTAGTAATCTGTTTTATTTTGTTTTGTTTTTTCCCTCTAATGCAGAAAGGATAGATATACGTGTAGAGGCTTATATATGCATAGAACTTCTCCTAAACAGTTTTTGAGAATCTATTATATTATGTGTTTCTCTTTGGAGAAAAACAAATTATGGCATCAATTGCTGATTCTGTATCATCATGTTGTGAAATCCAGTAATGCTTCTATTCTTCATTCAGAGTGGTTTTAATCTGTTTTGTATTGTTTAATTTCAACATACATGAAGGTATGGACAGCTATTTTGAAGAGAACAAGAGACTTTATGGCAGCCATTTTTAATTTTCATATTGTCTAGTTTTGAAGGCCTGTAATGCCTTTATTACTGTTATAATCAGTTTTATACTATTTTGTTTTGTATGAATTTGTTGTATGTGAAGATACAGACAACCATTTAGAAAAAAACAAGAGACATTATGGTAGCCACTGTAGATCTCCTGTTGTCTTGCTTTGAAATCTGTGTCACTTACATTGTTTTCTTCTGATCTGCTCTGTTCTGTTTTCTTATGTTTAGTTTTACCTTTTTAAAATAAAAAAGCAGCCAGAGAAAAACAAAAAATCACATTTAAAGGCAAACAAATTAAAATCACATCAGACTTCTCAATACAATCCTATATACCAGAGGAGGTTGGAGTGATGTATCAAGCCCTTAAGAAAAACCCCTACCAAGATTTACCAAAAGAAAACAAGACTTCTTTTCTTCCTCCTCTTCCTCCTCCACCTCTTCCTCTTTTTCCTCCTTCTAATCCTCCTCCTCCTTCTCCTCTTCCTCCTCTTCTTCTTCTTTCTTTGTTTCTTTTTTTTTTTTTTTTTTTGAAATAAGATCTCATGTAGTTCAGGCTGTCTTTAAACCATGTAGCCCAGGCTGGCCTCAAAATCACAACAATTCTTCTGCTTCAGCCTCTTGTGTACTGGAATTCCATGCTTGCATCACCACACCTAGTTAAGGAAAGACTTAAGCAAATAACTTGCAACCTAGACTAATTTATCTAGCAAAGCTATTCTTCAAAATAGAGAAATAAGATACTTCCATGAAAAAGACCAGGTCAGAAGATATATGAGTGCTAAACCAACTCTTCATAAAACACTTTAGAACAATCTCAGTAGAAACAATGAATCACACATAGCTAAAAACCAAAGGAAACTAGTGAGATCAATGAATAAACAGCAATAAAAAAACACCAGGAAAAGAAAAACAAAGAACACACCAAAATATAAAGCAAGCAATGATAATAAACAACCAACACATCTCAGTAATATATCTCAATATTAATGGCCTCAACTCTAATTAAAAGACATAGATTTGCAGATTAAATAGAAAAACAAAATCTAAAAGTCTCTTGCATTTAAGAAACACATCTAATCTAAAAAGATATTCACTGAGTGAAAATTAAAGGATAGAAAACATTTCATGCACCAGAATGACAAAAACAAGCAAGAGTATCAATTTTAATATCAAACATAGTAATCTTCAAGTAAAAAATGATTATATGAGACAAAGGTCGCTACACACTATTTTATAGGACCATCCACCAAGGAGACAATATTTATAAACATATATGCACCAATACTGGAGCATCTATCTTCTTCATAAAACAAAAACTGCTAAAATTAAAAGATTAAACAGACACTAACACAGTCATGGTAAAGGATATGAACACCCCACTTTTACAAAGACAGATCAACTAAACAAAAAAAATTTCAGAGCTGAACTCTACCCTTGAACATACAGACACAATGGATATTTACAGAGCATTATACTCCTCTACAAGAGTATATATTGTTTTTAGCAGCACATGGTACTTATTCCAAAATAGATCACATACCAGTCCACAAAGCCTGTTAAACAAAAAGAACATAAATTATTCCATATGTAATGTCAGATAACTGTGCAACAAAAATAGAAATTAACTAGGGAAGGAATTTCAGAAAAATCAATAGCTTCTAGAAAATTAATAATATTCTCCTAAACAACCAGGGGATCACAGAAGAAATCAAAGTAGAAACTTAAAAATTTCTGGTGAGTCAGCATGCCGCTCTGGTTAAGTGGCTGTGGTTTGGCAAGCCATGACCGCCCCAGAGCAAGAACCATATCAGCATTTCCTGAGATCCACAACGTGCCATGTTAGACCTTGTGGCACTGGGAAAACAGCCAGCCGCCAGCATGCTGCTCTGCTAAGTGGCTGTGGCTTGGCAAGCTGTGGCTGTCCCACAGCAAGAACCATATCAGCATTTCCTGAGATCCACGACATGCCATGTTGCACCTTGGGGCACTGGGAAAACAGGCAGCTGCCAGCATGCTGCTCTGGTAAGTGGCTGTGGCTTGGGAGCCACTGCCCCATAGCAAGAACCATATCAGCATTTCCAGAGACCCGGGACACACCATGTTGGGGTGCTGGAAAAAGAGGCAGCCAGTTCACCCCTCTGGTGGGCGGCTGTGAGCCTACCAGGGCGGAGGCTAAGAATCAAACATCCATCCTCCGCTAGCAAGTGAGAGCAGGAGATCTGAGCATGTCTTATGAGTTTGACTATATGTGATATAGGAAAGAAGGGGGATTTTCTTCTGGCATCTCTTTGAGGGCAAATATTTTTATCTCTGTTTTGATCAATAGTGTTGCTCTATTCAATATTTTGTTCTTGTAATTTCAGTATTTCCTTCAATATTGCTCTGCCTGATTGAAGGAACAACTACTGCGAAGAAAACCAGATGTACTATTGTGCCTAATGCTGTTGTCCAGGTGGCCTGCTGTGAGGTTCTGTGCCAATTTCACTACACTGCCTCAGTTCGCTATGTCCTGTCTTGTGCTGTTGTGTTTTACTACCTTCAAAATAAAATAAAATAAAAATAAAAAATAAGAAGAAAAAAATTAAAAATAAAGTAAATAACAACAACAAAACAGATCAGCAAGGTACTGAGCAACCTGAAACATGATATAACTAAACAGATAATGGACTTAAAAAGCAAAAGGAGGAAAAGCAAGTGCTCTAAAGGATATAACTGCATGTATATTTAAGGGTGTAGGAATGATAATTATATTGCTAAGTTTTTGTTGGATCAGAGAACGGAAATGTTTGCAGCCTCACTGTTTGAATGTCCACGTTCTACGCTTTGATTTTGTAACTTGAACAACTACATCCAGGAACACAATATGTAATGTATCAACTAATGATTTCTTACTGTTCATTTTTTTTGAAATTCTGTATTGTTTCTACCCTTTTTTTCTGTTTTGCTTTATTTTGCCCCTCTCTTTAAATAAAATCTTTAAAAATTTTCTGGTAATTAATGACAGTGACAGTACAACATGGCAAAACTTCTGGGACACTACAAAAGTAGTCCTAAAAGGAAAATTCATTACAATCAATACTCACATCAGGAAAATAGATGAAGCTTATATAGACAAACTCATGAGAAATCTTAAGATACTTGAGAAACAACAACCCAGCCCCAAACCACAATTACAGAGGATAATTATAAAGATTGTTAGAAATCAATGAAATTGAGACTAAACAAACTGTAAAAAACAAACAAATCAAAGCACTGGTTCTTTGAAAGAATAAATAATACTATCAAGTCCTTAGCCAGACTTTCCAAGAGAAAGTAAGGGTGAATATGGAAGATGGTCGATCAGTGAGCAACAGAATACAAAGCCTCCCAGGAGAAACAATTCATATGCCAGAATAAAACACCCTGGAGAGACCCAGACAGAGGGAGATGGATCCTCTTGGCACAGGAAGAAATTAAAACTTAAAATAGCTCATCAAATACTTTGGGACTACAACTGAAACAGCTAAAAACTAAAGGGACACAGTGTTTTCGCGCTGACCTGCCAAGACCGCACCAGCTAGAATCTGCGCCGGCAGGCAAAGCTGCGCAAACTCATTCCCACAGCCACTCACAGGAAGAGCAGCGGCGCTGAAGTCAGGGATTGGTGAGCCCAGCGGAGAGCTGAGAGTGGAGCCGGTGGAGGAACCTTCATTGGTCCATGGTCAGTGCTGGGAGTGAGACCCCCCCACAGGAAGGGCGCGACCAGGTGGGTGACATGTTGGAATTGGGCAGAAGGAGCCTAAACTGGGAGTGACAGTGACTTTGGTTGGTTGCTCCCTCCCCAGGGAAGATTCATGCAATTTGCTTGGACTGGGCTGCACCCCTGGCTGGGACCCAATGAGATCCCAAATCGATTCCCTGTGCCTAGCAAGCACTAAACAGGTGATCACCTGGGAAGGGGCTGGGACCTGCACCTTAACCTGTGTGGAGAAAGCCAGGGCCATGACAGGAGAGAGAGGCAGAAGGAGGCCCCCAGCCCAGAACCCTGAGAGCCATGATCCAGGAGAAGGAAAAACAAGGGAGCCTGAGGGCAGTAAACATGCAACATCAGACATGGCTTCAATGGACATTAAGAGATATCTTTGGGACCTTGTAGACGAGCTCAAATCTGAAATATTAAATCAGGTAAAGCAGGATATGAGTAGAGTAATAAAAGAAATGCTCTCAGGAAGCATCTCTCAGGATGATACAGATGAAAGAAGGGAGGAACACAAAAAAAGGAGAGAAACATTCGATAAAGAATATAAAGAAAATATAGAATACAGGAAGCAGATTCAAAGAGACTACCAGGAAATTAAAAATTCAATTGAAAGCTGGCAAAACACCTTAAAAGAAACTAAGGATAGGCTATCAAAACTTGAAGATAAGTTTGCAATGTGTGATCATGAAAGGAAAGATCTCCTAAAAATATCAAGGAAACAGGCAGTAACAATACAAAGACTAGAAGATGACAAGAGAATCTACAATTTAAGAATAAGAAATGTGAATGAAGAAGCAGGAATACATACAGGCAAATTACAAAGGCTATTCACGGAAATATTTAAGGAAAACTTCCCAAGCATGGGAAAAGAAAATGACATTCGGTTGTTTGAGGCATACAGAACTCCAGCCACCTACAACCAAAACAGAGCTACATCCAGCCATATAATAATAAAGATACCAGAAATTCAACATAAAAACAGAATATTAAAAGCCGTCAGAGAAAAGAAACAGATTACCTATAAAGGTAAGCCCATCAGAATCATGGCTGACTTCTCAACACAGACCATCAGATCAAGAAGACCTTGGAGTGAAGTCTTCCAAGTCCTGAAGGAAGGTGGCCTCCAGCCCAGATTGATGTACCCTGTAAAACTGTCACTAGAAATTAATGGAGAAACAAGAAACAATCCAACCCTGCAGAGAATGCTGAAGGACATTCTAGAGAGAGAGAGAAAAAATACCAGGATTTTAGGAACAGTGGCAGAAAGGCCTCAATGAGTGGGGCAGGCAATAAATGAAGGAGAAAACTAAACAAAGGCAGAAAAGTAGCATAGCAGAAATGAGGCAGAGAAGGATAACTAGAAACTCTAACATAGATGGCCTTGATATACTATACTGTTAATAGTGCACCAGGATTTAAAACACACATTACTCACACTACTCTGCTGAGATGTATTGTATTCTGTTCCAGTCATTCTACCTGTACTAGATTTGAGGGCACAGACAGTAATCCTGAAAATAACAGGGTATAGTATGGTAATCATCCTTAATTTCCTATTAACGTAATCTAAAGCTCTGTTTTACCATGACTGATCGTAATTGAATCTGGTTTGTTGGATCGCTGTTTTGTATTGATAGATTTTATTCAAAGCTGTTATGATTAATAGTATCAAGTCTGAGAGTATAGGCAACTGCACTTAAGATGACAAGATCCACTAGAATATCCACTCTGGTTTGATTATTACCTGCCTTTGAATTTTTATACTGTCTACAATGTTTTATTTTACTAATATTGTTATGTACTGCTATACTCAATTATACTGTTATATTCAATTATGCCTGATGATATAGACCTTCTATTGAAGATAAGAAACAACATAGTAATCATTGTAGATCACCTTGTACTGTTGTTTTATACGACTTTTTGGTTTCATGTTTTTATAGGAATTTGGTTTGTTTTGTCTTGCTAAGTTTTGTTTTTCCCTCTAATACAGAAAGGATAGAAATACACATAGAGATTCATGCATGCATAGCTGTTCACATTCTCACTGTTTGACTATCTACTTTGTATGCTTTAATTTTGTAACTTGAACAACTATTTCTAAGAGGATAATATGTACTTTATTAATTAGTGATTTCTTATTGTTTATCTTTTTTTGTAATTCTGTATTATCTCTACCCTTCTCATGCTTTTGTTTCTCTTTAAATAAAATCTTTTAAAAAAGAGAAAGTAAGAAAAGTCATATGAATTCAATTAGAAATGGAAAAGGTGAAATCACAAGAGACACTGTCAAATCCAAAATATATTTCACTACTTCAAAAAAATATGATTCAACAAATTAGCAAATCTTGACAAAATGGACAGATTCTTATCACATACAAACTAGTAAAACTAACCCAAGATGACAGAAATATGCTTAATAACTCAGAGAGGGAGGGAGGGAGGAAGAGAGAAAAGAGGAGGAGAAAAGAAGAGAGAAAAAGGAAAAAGAGAAAAGAAAAAGGGAGGAAGAAAAAGAGGGGAAGGGAGAAAGAAGAAGAAAGAGTCTCATCTCTGGGTTTCCACTGCCTGTGTTCATATCGTCATTAAAGTGCCTTCTACACTGTAGTTAAATTTACCTCTTCACTTATCCCTTCCCTTAAATTTCTATCTTTACTCATCTCTGTCTACATTCTTCCTCTGGCTTCTACTCCAGGCAAGGGCTTGAATCCAAACTTCTTGATAAAATGAGGGTAACTTCATTTCAGGGTTAGTGTTAGATGACGATAATATATGAAAATCCATTTTTCAGCTTCAATACCTCCTATGCTGGTTCCTTTTCATAGTCCAGTTTTCTGGCAGCCATGCTTGTCAAACTGTTACTGGGATATTGTGTTCTCTCAATGTCAATGGCAGCTGTAAGTGCAAATGAATATTTCCAGCTCTGACTTCTAACTGCACTCACATTTTCCTTTGTCTGTGGAATATCACCACTTCCATAGCCTAAGTCAGTCCTAGACCACTGTCCTCAGAAGCACACCACCCTTCCAGGCTTTGGGCTTACAGATATGAAACAAACTGCACTCTCTTCCTATTGAGTGCTCCTCTCAATCCCATTTCTCATCATGTTCTCATTTATTACCTTGCAGTCACTTTCAGCAAGACATTCCTTTGAAGGCAGCACCCTATCTCACACTACAGTATGCCCTTGACTTCCTATAGTTCCTTAGTTTTCAATAATTTTGTATCGACTTTAATTGGTTCACTCCAACATTTGAGTTCTCATTAGAAAGACTGTGTTAATATAAAAAGCAATATTTCAATTGCATATTTGAGAATGACTTTGTAATCCAGGGCACTTCTCTGAGCCCATTTCCTTAACTCTAAAATAAACTCTTTGGTTTTTTATTTACTTTGTGAAGTGAAATAAAGTCAGCTAGAAATGTGTCACAAAGGATTGTGACTATGTGCAGGGCCATATGTTACAGGGACATGCGCACACAGGTGGTTACAGACCTGCCTGCTCCCTCTTTTTGCTCCCAGGAATGCTCCACCACCTGGGATGCCCTTCCTCTCCTTCTCTTAGATCATGCAAATTATGTCAATATTTAATTTTTATTGTTTTACTAGTTGGGTTGGTATTTTACATGGTACCAAAAGTAATAACCATGACTTCTTGAACTGTTATATACAAAGGTCAGAGGAATTTTGTTTTAAATAGATTATAAAATTAAAAGCAAAAATGGGTCTCCCAAGTCTCCCAAGTGGAAGGCTGAAAACTCAGCTTCACATCAAGCTTATAAACTGCTTATTGAACTAAATTTCCTTTAATTTCGGTTTGTAAGTATGGTTTTAATTTGACAAGGAACTAAGTAAAAGACATTTTACTGTCATAAAGTCCAACACTGAATTGGTTATAACTGGGAAATTTATTTAAACTCTGAGGTTCAGATTCCTCAACTTTAAGATAAGGACATATATAAAAATATAAGTCAGTAATTAGGTATAGTACTTTCAGGGATAATCACTTGCAAGAAAAAGCCATTACCCTTTTAAAGGACTGTAAGTTGTTTCTGCAGTCCTTCTACTTTATGAAAAAAACCAATTTCCTCCTAACCCACTGCCGCCCTAGGACAAGAACCATATCAGCATTTTCTGAGATCCATGCCATGTTGGAACTTGGGGTGCTGGGAAAACAGGCAGCCAGCACGCCACTCTGGTAAGTGGTTGTGGCCTCCCAACCCGCAGCCACCCCAGGGCAAGAACCATATCAGCGTTTCCTGAGATCCGTGCCATGTTGGAACTTGGCTCACTGAGAAAACAGGTAGCCAGCTCACTGCTCTGGTGGGCGGCTGTGAGCCTACCTGCACACAGGCAAAAAATCAAACATCCATCTCATCCTCCCCACCCCCCAGCAAATGAGAGCCAAAGAGCTGAGCACTACTTGGGAGTTTGAGTATATGCAATATAGCAAATAAGGGGGATTTTCTTCTGCCATCTCTTTTTTTTTCAAGGTTTTACATAATTTTTTATATCAGCTTTAGTCATAATAGTCAAAACAGAAACCCAAACATCCTTCAGTTTAAATATTCAGAATGAATATTTAAACAAGTTGTAGTACACCTATGTGATGCAAGAGTAGTCAGAAATAAAACAAACCTTGACACACACAAAAGCTGATATGCATCTTGAGTACTCTGAATTTTAAAAAGTCAATTCTAAATGTTTACATACTATTGCATTCCATTTATATAAAAATCTCAAAATATGCCAGACATAGGAAATAGATCAGTGGTTAGGAAGAGTTAAGACAGAATGAGAAAGGCTGCCATCTCTTTGAAGGCAAATATTTTTATCGCTGTTTTGCTCTGGTCCAATCAATGGTATTGCTCTATTCAATATTGTTTTTATAATTTTGGGATACTGCTCTGATACTGCTCTACCTGATTGAAGGAACAACTACTGTGACAAAAACCAGATATACTATTGTACCTATTGCTGTTATCCTGGTAACCTGCTGTGAGGTTCTGTACCAATTTCACTGCACTGCCTCAACTGGCTTTGTCCTTGTTCTGCTGTATTTTACTACCTTCAAAATTAATTAATTAAAATTTTAAAAAATTTTAAAAAGTAAGTAACAACAACAAAGAAGATCAGGTACTGAGAAACCTGAAACATGATTTAACTAAACAGATAATGGACTTAAAAAGCAAAAGGAGAAAAAGAAAGTGCTCTAAAGGATATAACTACATGTATATTTAAGTGTATAGGATTGATAACCATGTTGCTGTTTTTGTTTGATCGGTAAACAAAACAGTTTGCAGCCTCACTGTATGAATGTCCACTTTGTATGCTTTAATTTTGTAACTTGAACAACTATATCCAAGAAGACAATATGTAATGTATCAACTAGTGATTTCTTAGTGCTTTTTTTGAAATTCTGTATTGTTTCTACCCTTTTTTCTGTTTTGCTTTTTTCCCCTCTCTTTAAATAAAATTTTAAAAAAAGAAAAAAACCAATTTCATAACAAAATAGCAATAGTCAATGTTCTATGTGTTACATTTAAAGTAGTTACTCAGAGTACAAGACAATGGACCAAAGACTCTCTTACAAAGAAATAAACAGATATTAGCACGAAATTTTCTTTTCAATGAACTAAAAGAAGCTAGTAGCATAAATAAGTTATCATATATATTAAATATTTCTGAAACAACAAAATAGGAAGTGGATAAATGGATGCAATTTGAGAAATGTTAAGTGAATTAGTCAGATGCACAAGCTTGAACCACCAGTGGTACATGCATGAGTGTCCTGTCAGAAAGCTTGCAAATGGATCTAATCATTTTCATTGGTCTTTTTACTAATAAAATAAAAAGTCTAAAAATGGATCAAATCTAGTTAGTTGCTTGAATTTGAATAATTACTGCCCAAATATAAGTACTATTCATACCAATTTTTTAATTACAATTAACAAATTTATTTCATTAAATTTATGTCAATAATTAATTCTATAACTTTAACAAGGAAACCTTACAAGTACCCCACTGCTGGTGTATATAATGTGCATTTACAAAGCTGTACAAATTAGTTGTATTACAACTTTTATACCATTTTAAATAGTTTTCCTTAAGGAATTGTAATGATGACATCTGGTCATCTAAGCCAACAACTTTCTTTGCATTATTGTGATCAAAAGATCCCGAAAAGTGGTATAAACCTCCTGAAGGGACCATCATGCATGTTGCACCAGTGGTTCAAGCAAGTAGGAATGATGGAATTCAAATCAGAGCCAGCCATCAGCAAGACATACAAATTACAGCCCTATCATGAATGTATTAAGATATTCCATTATCTCTTATGTGAGAACTCAAAAGTATATATGGTATACGCAAATAAGCAAAATGCAAGACAGATAAATAGGAAATGGGGAGAGGGTTCAGATGGTTCACCAAATTACCTACTCTGTTGTTTCTTTCGTTTCTTTGTTTCATATCAGGCCACAGAAATTTACAAGGAACCAAACAAAATTGGAGTTACCCTGCCCCATCCCTTTTAGGTGAACTAAACTTTGCTCCTTCTGATACTAAATTCTCCCCCCCAGAGGCATGAAGCAGCAGGACTTGGAGCTGAGCATGGTCAAGAATGTGCCCACCTCCACATGTGGTCTTTCCCGTAGGAATGTTTCCTTCCTAAAGGGCCCTTGCTTGGGGCAAGTGCTTTGAAATTATTCCCAGTGCTATCTGTACTTACTCCAAGTAATAAACCTTTCTTCAGTCTTTCAGCTCTATTTATGAGCTTTGCATTGTGTTAAGTTACAAAGAGGCTCCAGTGATTACAAAAGCTAGTGTTTATAAAGCAATAGTAAAGTGTGTGGCATACACATACAGTATTTGCTCAATAAATGTGACTGGCCTTTCTAACTTACTCCCCATAGAATTCTACATTCCATATTATCTGATAACAGTAAATATATCTACAAGTAGTATGCTGCAAATATTCAGTGCAAGGATAGGCATACACAAATTCTCCTTTTGTAGTGTTTTTTTTATTTACACATTTAACATTCAAATAATGTGTGGGTTTCCTCTTTTCACAGGTCTGTTGTTTATAGAAAAGATCAGGATTTCAGTGAAGAGAACCAAGAGATTACCAGTCGTGACTGTACAAAGGCTCCTAAAGAGAGTGAACAAGAAGAACAGCATATGGCTACTTCCTACCAGGGGGCACGGATTTCAAAAAGGTAAAGTCTTTACTTTGTCATTTTACCACCACTAGAAAGGCATTCTATTTTCTTCTCACATGAATGCTCACTCAATCATAGAAACATCACTGTCACTGTGAGCAGATGTGCCCCTTCACCATAACATATCTAAATTGACAAGCTACACTTTGATGCATTAACTATTCTTCTGGGAAAATTAGAACAAAAGAGAAGGGAGTTTGAGCCTTCAGATTTCAAGAAAAAGGGATGTACTTGTGTGGTGGCCAGTAGAAAGGGAAAGAAAAGGGGTGAGAAGAGCAAACCTAACTCTTCCCATGTACAATGGCTTCTGTGTTCTTTTTAGATGCCCCCGATATGCAGTGTTCCTAAGATTACTGAGGGAAAAAAAAAAAACCAGTTACCTACCTCCGGTCAGTTCTACAGTGCAAAGGCTATTAACAAGGGAACATATCCTAGGGAAGGAGTATGTTTGTTTCATATAATGCAACAAATGCAACTTAAGACTTGGTCCTACTATGTTCTCATTTAATGTATAAGTTGTATCACAAGTTAATTTACTAAGTGACCTTGGGTGAGTTACTTAACCTTTCTGTGCTTCAATTTACTACTTCTAAAAGAAGAACTGTAGCACTTGATGTCAAGAAGAGCACTGAAGAATAGAGCTGGGTAAATCAATAGAGAAAGCAAAAGAGGGCTGCCAGAGGCTGAGGGAAATGGGGAATGGAAGTGACGGCTAATGGAACCAGATTTCTTTATGGTATAAAGATGTTTTAAAATTAGATAGCAATGATAGTTGTACCATTTTGTGAATATACTAAAAACCACTAAATTGTATACTTTAAAAGGGTGAATTTCAAGGCAAAGCATATCTCAATAAAGCTGTTATTAAAATCTTAAAAAATAGAATAGTGCCTGGTATACAGTAAGTACCCAATAAATGTTATTAGCTATTATTAGTAATAGTATTATTAATTTGATCATTCTAAGGCCCAAGTTAATTCCCAGAAAGTCTGTATTTTTAATAAAAGCTTCTCAGAATCTAGAAAAGTATTTCTAATTTATATGCATGATTTAATATCCATATATTTATTTCCAACCAAATAAACAGCCTAGTTATGAAAGACAATTTCAGTGCTTCACACAGGACTAAAATACCTGCATGTCTTATTAAACCATGAGATTATTTAAATTCCAATGAATGATGTTACCCACAATTATTTTTTTATCCACAAATTTGAACTGATAGCTTTTCATTTTTATCTCCAGGAATAAACTGGCAGTCCAAATCCAGCAAGTCGACAGATGATACAAAGTACATAATTAAACTTCCAAATACATGCTTGCTAGCTAGCCATCTAATCACATTTTGAAGGACATATTTTAAAAAAGTCAATAGTAAAATGATTACCAGTCCAAAGCCTTGTAACCTTGCCCAAAAATAGAAAAATCTCACCACAATGAAAAGATCAAATTTAACTCACTTAAGAAATCTCTTAAGAAGGCCAGGCATGGTGGCACACACATATAATCCCAGCATTCAGGAGGCTGAGGCAAGAGGATCGCTGACTTCAAGGCCAGTCTGGGCTACAAAAAGAATTTAAGGCCAGCCTGAACTGCATAGTGAAACTGTCTCAAAAAGACAATTGTAAAAAAGAAAGAAAAAAAAAATCTTCATAAGAGTTTTTAATCATTAAAGACTTAATGATTCATAGTTGACTTTTAAGACCATATTGCACATTCAAATACATTGTCATCAACTGAGGTTTTACAGTTTGAACAGAAATGAAACCAAGTTTTTACCCTTCCTATTGCTAAAGAACATAAAAACAGTCTCAGCCTCAGAAATGACACAGCAAGAGAGCACCCACAATGGTGATGACGCCCCATGTTATGCAGCAGTGCACATGCTACATCTCATTTTAAGCATGAAACACCCTAATACTTGCATCAGGATTTCAACTCTAGGAATGGATGCCCTTTTGGTCCCATTTCTATAATCAGCCATGTGTCTGTACAGCAAATTAGGTAAAGCTATTGCTGAGGCTTACGACTTCTAGACACTCAGGTCTTCTGTTGCAGAAAGCAATGCACTTTTTTGCATATATTGGAAAATATATTTATTTATACCTTCTAACTGATCATTCACTTTCAGAAAAAAATAATTAAACCTGCAATTTATCCACCTTCTTTTTGGTGACAGGAATTAAACCCAGGGCATCACATATGCTAGGCGACTGCTATAACCCTGAACCATCATCATTGGCCCTACACCTTCATTTTAATCATTTAAAATCATTTGCAAGTCACCAAAGAGCAATAGATTAATACACAGAACAAGCTGCCTTAATATTCAATATGTAAAACCCACACCCCCAGGCTCACATGCTCCCCAACTTGTGGCCTCAGGAATTGCTAATAAAACGCTCGACCTGAATAAACTTTGGTAGTCTTCATTCCCTTTTTGAAACAAAGTTATTTCTTTAACTTTACATTATAACCATTTGGGAACATTACAAAATAATTTTGGGAGAGAGATTTTATTGGGCCAAATTTCCTAAATTTCAGATAATGGAAATGGGTAATTTAGAAACAATTTCAACATTAGGATTAGTTTCAAAAATTTTTTTTACCAACTCAAGGAAATACTGGGTTTGTCTTTACAAGGATTTATTTTACAATTTAAAAGGTAAATGACAGTGACTATAAATCAATATCCAAAGTTCTGGACAAGTCTGGAACAGAGGGGACAAAGTCCATTATGTTTTATAACTGACTGTCATTTAAGAATCCTTTTGGCTTAGTACTGTTTCAGAGGACAGAGAAATTGCATTCTTAAAAAATTATGAATTTATATGTAGGTAGTCTTTAAATACAAAATAATGGGTCAGGGATATAGCTCAGTGGCACAGCAGCTGCCTCGTAAGCACTGAGGTTGCAAGTTCGATTCCCAGTACCAGAAAAAAAAATTCGATGAATATTTATATTCTATGACAAAGAATGTGGAATCAGAAATTCTCACCTTTATAAGTAACTGTATATTTACAATGAATTTTCTGCCTGACTCCTAATCTTTGTCTCCTAGAATTCCTTAAAGTGTAATTTTGTATTACTTTAGGAGCCCTGTTTAGCTTAGAATCAGCCTGTCCCAGACACTTAGCTCCCTGAAAAGCCTTCACACTTTTTGCATAAATATTTGAGTACAACTAGGTGCACATGTACAAAATGTATTTCTTTAAAAGAGAGCTAATTAGATATATTTACTAATAAAGATAAAACCTAGAAAATAAATCAGCTATTCCCCAAATCAAAAAACACATCTAGTGAAAAAAACTGCTAAGCCCACTCTGAAAAGGCAACACATGTAAACTCAATTCAACTCATGTCATGCCTTACTTGTTGCCTGAATCAGCCATCAAAACACTAAATTCCTCCATGTTCACTTGGTTAAATATCAACTCCTGATTTAGGTTGACTTTCTGGTCAAAGGCCAGACTACATAAAATAATGAAGAGTTCCTTCTAGGTATGCTGTATCACAACTGCTGTAGCTTAAGAGAAGGAATTACATTATAATATGCCTTAGAGACTCACCAATTTAAATGTCTAAGGTTGTCTACTTAGATAAGCCCCAACATTGGACATTTGAAAACTTCAGTCAAAGGAGAATTACATGTCAACTACTAATACCTTAGATTGCATACGTAGAACTAGGGGAACAAAATTAAAGACTAAAAGTTGGGTGTGGTGTTGTACTCCTAGAATCTCAGTATCCAGTAGGCTGAGGTGGGAGGACTGCCAGCAGTTTGAGGTCAGCCTGAGCCTGAGCCTGTGTGAGTTCAAGGCTGGCCTAGACTACACAGCAAGATCCTATCTCAAAACAAAACAAAACAAAACAAAACAAAACACAGTAAGAGTTAACTGCAAGTGCTTGCTGTTAAATATGACAGAAAGGTGGCTGTCCAAAAAGACCAAAGTGGCCAACTCTTTAGATGTTCTTTGTTTTTTAAAGCAACAAGTATAGAATTTCTTCTGATCAAAATCTGAGTATTGATTAACGTGTTTTCTCCTATATCCATGAACCACATCCTTCATCTCTGCCATTGCCTTTTTAAGCTTAAAAGAGAGAAATAAAAGAAAACAGATATAGATTATCCATTTTTATTTATGACAAAAGACATATTCTAATAGTCATAAGGCAATGCTTTTAAGAGTTGCACCTGAACTGATTTTCTCAAAGCTGAAAATAGTCACCAATTCTATTTAATTTGTAGGATGCATCCATGTGCTTCCCAAGTCATTAGCTGTCATCCAAATGGAACAGTGACTTCATCATGCCTTAAGGAGGCACTATACTGTGTGTAGTATGCACATGTACTCAAGAGAAATAGCATTGAGAGGAAAGGCCAGTCTCGCAAACATGAGTTCCTTTACATAAGTGACAGCAGTGCTCCATGGTTCCCTTTTAATAACCTCCAAAAATTGACAAAAGGACTAATGTCAGAGCTCTGTGGTGAATAGTATCTTTCCAATGAGCCTTAAGTTCATTGATTTTAAATTACTGTTTCCCAATTTACTGAGGAGTGAAGGTGAGAATCATCCAACTGATGACAAAGTAGAACAGGAAAACAGGATACACAGCAAGGGCTTTGCGGTTTGGAGGCTGGCTATCAGCAAGAAAAGCTGTAGAGGCTAAACAAAAAGAAAAGGAATATTTAATACAAAAATATTATCATGACTACTAACATCAGTATGCATGCCATCATCTGTAATATATAACTATGCTAAAAGTTCAGTTATATTCATGAACCTCAGAGAACCACACTAAAAGTTCAATTTTTTTAGTGACCATCAGAGAATCACACATTAATAGTTCAAATATAGGGCTGGGGGTGTACCTCAATACTAGAGCACATACTTAGCTTCTGTGAGGCTTCTGAGTTTGATGCCTAACACAAAAAGTACACTCAGATGTGTGATCTGCAGACAGCTGAAAGCTTCTTGTTTTTTGTTGTTGTTGTTGTTTGTTTTGTTTTCAGTACTATGAATCAAACCAAACTCAGGACTTTTGCACTCAACTACATTCCCAGATACTTCTTTTTTGAGACAGGGCCTCAACAAGTAGCTGAATTGCTGAGGCTGGACTTGAACTCACAATCCTTCTGCCTGTTTCCTAGAGTACTGCAGTTACGTGGATGCCCTACTAAACCCAGCTGGAAAGAAACCTTTCTAAAAGAGGTTTCTTACGTTTTACTGAAAAATTACAGAACTATACTCATAATGATGTGTCAGGTTATTTGCTCTGATGGGAAATGGCTTCATTCTGCTGCATTTTTTGAGTTATTTTTCATATGTTATCAGTTCTGTTAAATGCCATTCCTCTGGCCACCCAAGAAAAGCCTACTCATCTTTGTACTTTTCAAGAATAACTCTCTCTAATGGCTTGGTGTGGTGGTATACACCTGTAATCCTGAGGCAGCAGAATTGCCACAAGTTTGAGGCCAGCCTGGGCTACAACGTGAGTTCAAAGCCAGCTTGAATCACAGAGATCCAGTCTCAAAAAACAAAACAAAACAAAGATTTCTCCTCTAGGAAATCTTTCCTCAATTTGGTATCCTACCCCAGGTAGAACTGCCTACTTCCCTCTTCAGGGTCCCCACTGTACCTTGCATATCACAGACTTCTATCTTCTACCTAAAACACTGCTGCTTAAAGTGTTTTTCTATCTGACTATTCTGCCAGATTATGAACTCCAAGAACCATGCCTTATGCTTAGCACAGTATAATCTGCTGTGGGTCACTGATTAAGTAAGCTAGTCAGAACTATATGTACAGTAATTACTAGACTCTAAATGAGGGAGGGGCTCTCCCATGGGAAAAGCACTGATACTTAATATTCGGTCTTTGCAACAGCAATTTTGGCTCTCCCAGACCTGTTTTTCAAGTTGTTAGTTTTCAACCATGTTCCAGATGTTACTGTATTTAAAAATAGAATCAGAATCTAGTGAACACTTCTAGTTTAAGCTGAATTTAAAGAGAATTTTAGGAACATGAAAAGACAAGGATGTAGCATTCACTGCCACTCTATGCATCCTTCCTAATCTTTAGCTAAATTTTCTACTCAAGCAGAAAAGTACTACAGGTACTTTTTAAAGTCCCTAATCCAAAAATCTGAAATGCTCCAAAATCTAAAACTTTTCTACAAGTGAAACAAATTCTACACTTAACCTCATGTGACAGGTTATCATCAAAATATAGGCACACTAAAAATAGTGTATAAAATTAGGGCTGTTTCTAACTCTTTTTAAAGTTTCCATGAAACATAAATGAATTTTATGTTTAGACTTGGGTTCCATCCTCAAGAAATCTCACTATAAATATGCAAATATGCTAGAATCTTAAGGGAAGAAAATCGAAACACTCTGGCCCTAGGCATTTGGAATAAGGGACACTCATCCTGTATATAATACTTACACCCTGCATCAGAAGGTGGCATAGTATAGTTCCTAAGGATGTATGACTTGCTTGGGTTTGAAACTTTACTCTAACCTACTAGTTTTGTGCCCTAGCATAGCATGCTGAACCTGTCTATGACTGCCCCTCATCTGCATCTGTGTATAACGAGACTAGTAACAGCATTTTTCTATTAGGGTTGCTATGAGATTGAAGGGATAATATATACAAATTATTTACAATGATACCTGGCCTATAGTAAGCAATCTTTACTATTATTTTTATTATGATTTAATTTATCAGGACAAGGTCCAAGTCATTTCACAAGTCACTTATGTCTCATACATATCAGAACTGAGGTAACTCTAGTGTAATTTATTTACCCAACTCTGTCCATTATTTAAGAAAAAAATAAGGGGCTCTTCATATCTTATATGTCCAGGTACCCAACTTAGACACAGGGGACATGATCCCTAGTGATGCCTACTTAGAGCAGGGGGTTCTAGAGATGATACTCACAGGAATCATACCACTCACACATAACTTTGCTCTTCATCTTTAATTCATGTTTTGGTCTGCTCTGCTATTACAGAGTTAAGTAAGTACATACTTACCAGCTATTGACCAGGCAAACATCACAATCACCACACAAAGCCGAACCATGAAGTTTACTGGTCCTGGTTCTGCCAGAAGTACCAGGCGGCAAATCAGCATTGCTACTGTCAAAGGAAGTATACAGTAACCCAGCACACAGAGGCTCTGAAAAAAAGATCTAGGAAACAGAATACATCCACAAAGATCCTAAGTACGGCTTAATGGTATTATGACACAGCTGATTACACAGATTCCTATATATCATTGATTGTCTTCTGCCTTATGATGTATTATACCTATACCTGAACATCAATTTACGAGGTCAGTCCTCTGTTTTAGGCACATGCTATTAACTTTCCTCCCTGTACTCTTCCTCCTCCTCTCTTAAACAAGATGATCCACACTTAATGCCAGATGACTAATACTAGATGATCCATCTCTTCTTAAGAGACATCCTTCAGGGCTGGGGATTTAGCTCAGCAGCATAAGCGCCTGCCTTGCAGGCAGGTGGTCGTGAGTTCGATCCCTGGTACCGAAAAAAAAAAAGAGACATCCTTCTTCCACTGAATTTCTAAAATGATGGTCCCTAATCAATTTTAGTTATAGAACTATTTGAGAATTTCTTCAAAACTAGGGACCATCAGTTCCCCCAAAATGTAAAATCTTCCTGTGATTTTAGGGGCTGGAGAGAATATCTGAAGCTTATGAAAAATTAAAGTAATTTAATCCAACTAGTTCATCTCTATTCAGTCATTTAAATTAACTTTTTCTTTGGTCTTCATTTACTTGGAGTTTTCTTTTAAAAAATCTAAATAAGACAAACCCCTTGGGACTCCTGTCTCTCAGATAGAAGGTTCCTTTCTTTCACTAAATATATTCTGCTCTTAACCTCCATTGTTCCTAAAATTCATTCTACGATTTTAGAGAACACAAACTTGTACCAGACATCTAGTAGGTTGGGAGTTTCATTCCTGTATATCATTTGCAGGGTTCCACCGATCATTGGACAGAGGTTAAGAGTTTGCTTTTGTTTCATAGACTCTGGACTGGGACTCGTTTAGGTAACAAATTTTTATGCTTCAAATTTTGTTATGTCTTTTCCCGTTGCTTATAATTGCTTATGCTTTGTCTGCCACAGTTTTGTTAAAATGATGATACATCTAAACATGGATGTTTATAAGGTTTTATTCCTGTATATACTGCATTTAAACTAGTTACTAAATTTCTGGTACTCCTTGCTCGACTCTCTTTAGACAATAGGGCTACAGAAGTAACATTAGTATGCCCCTAGAAGACTTTAATATAAGCTTCTATAAAACTGATCTTCTTAAATGCAATCTAGCTCAGATGTAGAAAATACACCAGCCTACAATAAAACCTGGGACTCCTTTAACCATTTAAACAGCATTAGGCTGGTGACTGGTCTTAAGACCTGGAGGACAGGCCTAGCTGCCCGGGTCCCAAAGGCTCTGGCCACCCAGCCAGGCTTAAGGCTCTGGCACCACAATCCAGGTATGTGTCCTCTCAAGCTACAAGGAGGATGCAAGCTCTGCCCAGCCCAGCATCCTAGCACAATCCAGCAGGGAATGCCCGGCCACCCTCACAGATCACAAAGGTACCAAACCTAGCCCAGCCCAGAGCCCCAGAGGCGCCCATTAGGGAGCAACCAGCCTGACGGGTCTTGCAGAATCTGAGTTCTGCCCATCAGAGCACAATGCCCAAGTTCAGTAGTTGAGGGGTGCAGCCCTGCTAGCCACACAGAGGGTCCCAGATGTTCTAAACTCCGCCCAGCCAAGAGCAAGGCCACCTCACTATACACTTGGGACACACTCCAGCTAGTAGCATAATCCAGAGGTTTTGAACTCCTCCCACCATACTTTGGCAGCACCATACTCTGGGGGCACACTCCACGTAGGAATTTGGGTCCCTGAAGTCCTGAACTCCCCCCAGCCAGGCACAAGGCCCAGCACCACACTGTGGAGGTGTGTCCCTGCTAGTCACCTGGGTCCCGGAGGTTCTGAACTCCACTCAGCTAGGTTCTAGGCCCCAGCAACACACTCCAGGAGTACAACCCTGCTAGCTGCATGGAGCTCTGCCCAGCCCAGCATCCCAGAGCAACCCAGTAAAGTACATTGGGGGAGCACCTGGCCAGCCTCACAGGCCACAGAGCACAAGTCTCCAGCACCATAGGTTAGGGATGCACCATGGCTAGCAATGGGGATAACAAAGGATTGAAGCTCTGCCCAGCACAGCTTCCACAGTGCAATCCATCAGGAGGGTGCCTGGCCAGTCACACGGGTCCCAGAGGAAAATGACAAAATGAAAGAGGAAGATGCAGTCTCAGTCCTCCAGCCCACTGAGAACAAACAAAAGAGACACTTAAATGGAAGACACTGGAAATCACACCACTGAACTTTGTGAAATGATAGCAACTAAAGTAAAGAAACAATGCCATGAAGCTACATAGGAAATCAGATCAGAAATAGTTTCCCAGGTAAAAAATGAAATGACAAACATTATGAAAGAAATGCTGGATTCAAGATGGCCGATGGATAGGTAGCATGATAAAAAGCCTCTCTGAAAAAAGCAACTCAGTTCCTAGAATCTAACACCATGGAGAAGACCAGACAAAAGGAGAGGAATTCTCACGACCCAGGAAGAAACTGAGGAAAAAGAAAAAGGAAAAAAAAAAAGAGGAATTGTGGACGAAGGGCTGGAGCTGGGCACGCTCTGGTCACTGTACCGGGTGCATCTTGGAGTCAGGCGACTCACAATCAAGCTGAGGTCGCAGCCCTGCAGAGAGTGGGGGGTGGTGAGCTCGAGACCTTTGGCAGGAGGAGGCACTGCAACAGGGAATGGAAATGGCAAGTCGAGCTGCGCAGACTTTGGTGAGTGATGCAAACTGGATTTCCCAGAGCAGAATGAATGGCTAGATGATATTTTAGAGTTGGGCAGGACAGGCTTGAATCAACAACTGAGGTGGCATCATTTGGTGGCTCCTGGCCCAAACCGGATTGGTGGGATCTGCTTGGGCTGGGCCATGCTCCTGGTCAGGACCCAACAGCCAGGGATGAGGCTGTCCCAAACCTGTGACATCTGCAGGGAACACACAAACGTGCTGAAGCACTCACTGGTTGACTGACCTAGGGGGAGGGGCTGGCCCACATCGCCCCTGCCTGCACCTCAAAGATCAGCAGCAGACTGGGGGAGGGGAGGGGCAGCACTTCCCAAACCAGTGCGCTGCAGAAAAAACTGTAAACAATACGAAAGGCCCAAACACTTCCACCACTCACCTGTCTGAAAGAAACCAGAAACATGACAACACAGAGAAACAGCAAAAGGCCTCCAACCGCCGAACCAGGGAAGGTGAGTCCAGGAAAGGTAAATGCAGAGGAGGTTGAGGGCAGCAAACATGCAATATCAGACACGGCCTCATCAGAAATAAAGAAATAGTTCCATGACCTCATCGATGAATTTAAATCTGAAATTCTAACTCAGGTGAAGCAAGATATAAGAAGATTAATAAAAGAAATGCTGAATAATCCTCAAGAAGACACAAATGGAAGAATGGAGGAACCCGAGAAAGGAGAGAAGCCTTTGATGAAGAATATAAACAAAATCTAGAATACATGAAACAGATCCAAAGAGAATATCAGTAAATTAAAAACTCCATAGAAAGCTGGCAAATCTTATTAACAGAAACTAAAGACAGACTTTCAAAACTCGAAGATAGACTTGAAATGTATGATTGTGAAAGGGTCTCTTAAAAATAACAAGGAACCAGGAAATAATGATATAAAGGCTAGAAGATGACAAGAGGATTTATAACTTAAGAATAAAAAATATGAATGAAGATGCAAGGACAAATATAAATGAAATAAAAAGGCTATTCACAGAAATAATTAAGGAAAACTTCCCAAACATAGAAAATGGAAGTGACGTTCAGATGTATGAGGCACACAGAACTCCAGCCAGCTACAACCAAAACAGATCTACACCCAGACATATAATAATCAGGATCCCAGAAATTCATCACAAGAACAGAATATGAAAAGCGGTCAGAGAAAAGAAACAGATTACCTATAAAGGAAAATCCATCAAAATCACAGCAGACTTCTCAATGCAAACCACCAAATCAAGAAGAGCTTGGAGCAAGATATTCCAAGCCCTGAAAGAAAATAACCGCCAACCCAGATTGATGTACCCTGCAAAACTGTATCTCAAAATTAATGGAGAGACAAGATATTTCCATGACAAAGAGGAACTGGGGGAGTTCGTGACCACCAATCCAACCCTGCAAAGAATACTGAAGGACATTCTAGAGAGAGAGAAGAAAACCACCAGGATTCCAGGAACAATTGCAGAAAGGCCTAAATGAAAGGGGCAGACAGTGGAATGAAGGAGAAAAGTAAACAATAATGACAAAAATAGCATAGCAGAGACGAGGCGGAGAAGACTGGCTATATCACTGTTTTGTCTTGACTGATTTTATTAGAATCTGGTATGCTTGAGAGTATCAAGTCTGAGAGTAGAGGCAACTACTCTGAAGATGACAAGGTTCAATAGGATACCCATTCTGGTTTGATTATTAACTGCATCTGAAGTCTTATAATGTCTCCAATGTTTGGTTTTTATTAATAGTGTTATGTACTCCTAAGTTTAACTATACTACATCTGACCATATAAACAATTTTATTGAAAATAACAAGAGATATCATAGTAACTACCGTAGATCACCTAGTATTGTGGTTTTACATGCCCTTTTCATTTTGTGTTTTTCTAAGAATTTGTACTGTTGACTTTATTTTGATTTGTTTCTCCAATACAGAAAGGCTAGACATACATGTAGAAACTTATACATGTGTATAACTTCCAAACAGTTCACGAGAATTGATTATAGTTATTGTAAAAAAAAAACAGAGGAAAAGAAATTATTCTAAAGGATATAACTGCATGCATGTTTAAGTTTGTAGGATTGATAACCATATTACTAAGTTTTTGTTAGGTAGATGAACAGAACTGATGGCAGTCTCACTGTTTGAATGTCCACTTTGTAGGCTTTACTTTTGTAACTTGAACAACTACTTCTAAGAGGAAAATATGTAATTATCAACTAGTTATTTCTTACCAGTTATTATTTTTGTTTTTGTTTTTTTTTTGAAATTTTGTATCATTTCTATCCTGTTTCATTCTTTTTTTTTCTTTAATAAAAATTTAAAAAAAGAAATGCTGTGTGTATCTAAAGAAGATCTACATAAAAAAGAAACATAAGAAAATGATGGAAACCTTGAATGAACAATATAAGACAGAAATAGAATGCGTGAAACAGATTCAAAGAGATATTCAGGAAATTAAAAATTCCATTGAAAACTGGCAAAACCACTTGAATGAAGCTGAAGATAAAACTCTCAGACCTTGAAGACAGGATGGAAGCTTACAATCACTAAAGAAAAGATCGCTTAAAAATAACAAGGAACCAGGAAACAATTCAACAGCTGTAAGATGATGTAAAGGGAAACAATATAAGACTGGGGGGGGCTGGGGATTTAGCTCAGCAGCACAAGTGCCTGCCTGGCAAGCGTGAGGTTGTGAGTTCAATAACCAATACCAAAAAAAAAGACTGAAAGGTGTCAACGAAAAAGCAGAGTTCAACATAAATGACATACAAAGACTACTTACAGAAATAGTAACAGCAAATTTTCCAGACATGGGAAGAAAATCTGATATACAATAGGTGAGGCATACAGAAACCTAATTAACCATAACCAAAAGAAATCTTCAAATATATACTAATTAGGATAACAGAAATTAAGCATAAGAACAAACTACTAAAACCTGTCAGAAAAAAGAAACAGATGACTTATGAAGGAAAGTCTATGAGAATCACAGCAGACTTCTCAACACAAACCTTCAAGTCAAGAAAAACCTGGAGTTAAGTATTTGAAGTCCTGAAAGAAAACAACTTTTAACCCAGACTGATGGACACTGCAAAACTATTTTTCAAAATTGATGGAGAAAATAAGATACTTCCATCACAAAGAAGAATTGAAGAAATTCATAATTACCAAACACTACAAAGAATACTGAAAGATACTCAATAAGGAGATATAGATGACTACAATTCCAAGAACAAGAACCGAAGGGAACCACTAATCAAGGCAAACAACTAAACAGAAAAAGTAGAAAACTAACAACAGAAAGATAACATGACAGGGATAAGTCAGTACTAATCAGTTATATCCATCGATGTAAATGGTCTCAACTCACCAATAAAAAAGAGACTGGCAGAGTGGATTAAGAAACAATATCCAACAATACACTGTGTACAAGAAACATATTTAATTCGAAAGGAAATTCACAGACTAAAAGTCAAAGGATAGAAAACAATACTACATGCGACAAGAACCCAGAAAAAAGTGGGGGTAGCTATTCTTCTGGCAGACAATGTGAACTTCAAACCAAGACTGATCAAAACAGATAAGGTCACTATATACTTGTTAGAGGAAAACTTGAAGACAGTACAATCATAAATATACATGCACCAAATTTGGGAGCACCCACGGAAGAAATATATTTTTTTATTATTTTAAGAGAGAAAGAAAAGAAAATTTTTAACAAGACAAAATAGAAAATACAAGAAGAAAAGAATACAGAGTTCAAAAAAATTATGATCATAAAATCTCTAGTTGATACATTACATATTGTCAACTTAACAATAATTGTTACAGTTACAAAATCAAAGCATAAAAAGTGGCTAAACACTCAAACATTGACAGTACAAACTCTTCTGTTCAAAGCTCAGTAATATGGTCATCTACTTTACATACTATACATACTGTTATATCCTTTAGAGCACTGGGATAAAAATCTTAATAGACGTGAAAAATCAAATAAGCAATAACATAGTTATAACAGGAAACCTTAACATCCCCTTGTCACAAAGAGACAGATCAACCAAACAAAAAAATCAGCAAAGAAATAACAAAACTGAATCAAGCCTGTGAAAAAAATGGATCTAGTAGATGTGTACCAAGTGTTCTATCCAACATCAGAATACACATTCTACTCAGCTGCATGAGTCACTCTTTAAAGTAGAGCATATACTAGCCCACAGAACATGCTTAAGTACAGGCAAAGGAATTGAAATAATTCCATGCATATTATTTGACCATAGCACAATAATATTGGAAATTAATGAGAAAAAAACTCACAAAAACTCCATAAACACATGGAAATTAAATAAAATTTTCCTAAACAACCATTGGGTCACAGAAGAAATTAAAGAAGAAATTACACAATATCTACAGTTGAACAAAAATGCAAATACAACTTACTGGAACCTGTGGCACACAATGAAAGCAGTCTTCAGAGGGAAATTTATAGCACTAAACTCCCACATCAGGAAAATGGACCAAAAACAAATAAACAGCCTAATGCCACACCTTAGACTTCTAGAAAAAAAAGAACAAGTCAAGCCCAAAGTCCAAAGAAGAGAGGAAAATGTAAAGATCAGAGCAGAAGTTTATTGAGTTGAAACTAAGAAAACAATACAAAGAAACAATGAATTGAAGAGTTGGTTTTTTGAATGAATAAATAAAATTGATAAACCCTTAACCAACTTTATTGAAAAAAGGAAACAAAAGACTAAGATTAATTCCATAAGAAATGAAAAGGGTGAAATCACTACAGACCCTGGAAAAATCAGAAGATCATCAATACCTACTTTGAAAACCTTTACTCTCATAAGTATGAAAACACAGAAGAAATGGACACATTGCTGGAACATATGAATTACCAAAGGTGGATCAAGATGTGAAATTGCTTAATAACTCAATTTCAGTTAATGAAATTGAAAATGTAATTAGAACCTTACCAACAAAGAAAAGCCCAGGTCCTGATGGATTCGCTGAAGAATTCTACAAAAATTCAAGGAAGATTTAATGCTAACACTCCACATACTCTTCATTGAAATTGAAATGGAAGCAAGTACACTGGAAGAAAGATAGCCTCTTTCATAAGTTGTGTAGGACAAACTGGCATTCCATATGCCAAAAACTAAAACTAGATCCATATCTATCACTGTGCACTAAACCAAAGTCAAAATGGATAAAAGATCTAAATATTATAATAGAAACACTAAATCTGTTGGAAGACAAAGTGGTTAGAAATCTTGATGACATAAGAGTAGTCAGAGAGTTCATGAACAAAAATCGAACTGCACAGGAAATACTTCCCACAACCAACAACTGGGATCTTATTTTATTAAAAAGTTTTTGCATGGAGACTGGGGGTTTAGCTCAGTGGCAAAGCGCCTGCCTGGCAAAGTGTGAGGTCATGACTTCAATCTCTGGTCCAACAAAAAAAAAAGTTTATACAAATCAAAAGAAATCTGCAACAGAGTGAAAAAAAAAAAATCAGGCCCCCAAAATTCAAGGACCCTATCCAAAAATGGGCATCTGAGATGAATACACATTTCTCAGATTAAGAAATACAAATGGAAAATAAATATATGAAAAAATGTTTAGCATCAATGGTCATTTCGAAATACAAATTAAAACAACACTGAGATTTCATCTAATCCCACAAAGTACAGCCAAGATCAAGAAATCAACCAATAACAAATGCTGGAGCGGCTGTGGGGAAAAAGGAACTCTTCTGCTGCACTGTTGGTGGGAATGTAGGCTGGTGCAACCACTGTGGAAATTAGTTGGGAAAGATTCCTCAAAAAGCTAGGATTAGAGATTCCATTTGACCCAGCCATCTTGATTCTGAGCATTTTCCCAGAAGAATTGAAAACATCATACCACAGTGATATATGTGCACCCATGTTCATAGCAGTGCAATTTGTAATGGTCAAATCTTGGAAACAACCCAAGTGCCCATCAATCAAGGAATGGATAAAAAAGATATGGCATTTTTATACAATGGAGTATTATTCAGCTGTGAAGAAATATTGCATTGAGGCTTTTTTATAAGTAAATGGACATGACTTGAGACCGTACTCATAGGTGAAATTAATCAAACTCACATGTGTAAATACCATATTATGTCTGTAGTGTAAAAAACTGAAAAAATGTGTACAATCCAAAATCTATAATACTGTGTAAGAGTAAGAAACTGCTCAAAGAGGCAAAATAATTAGGATAGAGGAAAGAAGGGAAAAGGAAAAAGACATAAATTTGTGTGTGTGTGTGTATATATATATATACACATAAGATAGCTAAAATGACTGTACTACTAATTGTATTAGTTCTTGGAAAGGAACAGTTAATACTCATATGACTAGATCAATTTTATGTGTCTGTATCTGTTAATCTAAGCAATCCTTTTGAAGCCAACAATATGCAATAGTACAACCATTGTCAAATTCCTATCATCTTGTTTTGTAAGCCTATACTGTTATTGCATTGTGTTTGTTGTTGTTTGTCTTTTTTGCTTTTTGTTCTTCTTTTCTTTTTTTTTCTTTTAAATAAAAAAAGAAAGAAAAAATCTTGGAGGATAGGTTTCACTGCGACAGACTGCCTCTAATCCTCCTCTATACCCTAGAGGAAATGTCAGTTTCCTTTCTTTGGCTTTACTTCCAATCTTTTCCCCCACTTTGTACTTTCCTCATGAGATTCATGTAAAATCAGAAAGAACTCTAGTCTGTTCCAACCTTTTCCTCCTAAGTTATATCCATAAAAAATGAGCATTTGTTAATGCTGAAGACAGGGAAGTCATCTTAGATGAGGGACACATACCCCATCTCTGGTTCAGATGTGACATTGGAATTTTGCTTATTCAGGAGAACACACATAGAAGCCATGTCTTAATTTAGTGTTCTGGGAAAGTCTCCTTTTAGAGACTGAACCTGAGACACAGTGGAAAGAAACAACTTCCGGGTGAAACCAGAAGGAGCTATTTGTAAAAGTAGCACACTTATGGGACCAAAATACATTTAGACTAACATGGCTCTCTAATCTTTCAAGCTGTGGACTTTAAAACCTTTAGTATCAATTTATAAAGAGCTAGGTAATAATTTTGCTCAGGCTTTTAACTATCCCTTATAGAACTCTGACACACTGTGGTTACACTGCCAGCTAATTAAATGCTCCTACAGCAACTGCCACTCTTAAAGTGGAGGACAGCTTTCCCTACCATCTCTTTGATGAATCCCCATTGAAGCCAATGGCCAACAGAATGTTGACCAGACAGACAGCTGTATTCCTTTCTGGAGCCTGACCTCTGTTTACCTGGGCCAATGGAAACTGAAAACAACTGAGGGTTCATGGCCAGGGTGACTCTCTGGCAGATACCCAAAGTGAAAACCGGTTCACAACCACAGAAAATCTCTACTTACCTATCTACTTATATCTCTCTACTAGTAAATTACAGATGTTCCCCAGACTCTTCAGGCAATTGGACTACCTCTCAGAAATTAGGTGGAAGTATGATGAAATGTTAAAAATCAGCCTATTGCTAGACATTGGCACATGTCTTTTTGTCTTTCTCAACTTTGGTCTTCCTTCCAGGTATCATACTTCAATAAACAGTCACGAAAATATACCTTGCTTAAACTGTAACTAAAATAACTTTCTCTTCACCCATTCCTTTTAGTTATGCCTAAAAGTCCAACTCCAATCCTGGAGAGATGTTATCCTGTCTAAATACTATAATATATATACAGGTTGCCAACTAATCAAAATGATGCTGACATTGGTTTTTACAAACACAGTAAATATGTTGTTCATGTACAAAAACTTAAAAGAGACTTTTTCATTGGTCAAAATAATGTATTAAGGTGTATCTCATATGTTATCAAAAATTTAGATAATTACATGACAAAATGTCAAGCATCATCAATTAAGGAACCTAAGAGTCAATACCTTAGAACTACCTATAAACTTAGCTGTCAGCTCTAATGCTCATGCTTTGATTATTCATGCCTTCATACACATACTTTGATTATAAGAGTCTTTGGCAACCCACTCGGGACTCCTCCTCTCAAACAGAAGCTTTCTCTCTCTCAATAAATATATTCTGATCTAAAAATAAATAAATATCTAAATAGCCTGGCTTCCTTAAAATATAAGATATGCTACCTGACAAAGGAAAGGAAAAGATATACTTCAATGATACTCACATATTTCCTCCAAGAAGTTTTGAATTGAGGGTGATAGTAACTGCACCAAACCAGACAATGACAAAAACTTCGGCAAATTGGGGCCCTTCATCTTTTTCACCATCCACAGAGCCTCTCTGCAACATTCTGAATAAAAAAACAGTATGGTAATTGTCTAACATTTTACTTAGAGAAAAGTGAAGGTATGGGTTCTCAACCTCTGATGCAAACTGCTGTGCTGTACCTCATCTGAACATCTATGATAATTTAGGTCACACTAAAAAGAAAATGCCAAAAGTATTTGGTAAGACTCCCTTAATTAAAACTCCAAATATATTCCAAATTCAGGAATATAATGGGTACTCCATTTGACTTTGCTGAAATGTTTAATGGATTACTGAAGACTTTAGTTTGAGCAGAGGTATAACCTGAAAGGTGGGGACAGGGGGCCAAATGTGGCTTGCAGACAAAGCTCTTGGTTCATACAATAATTAAAGTAGTTTTTACTTTAATATGATATTATTTTAAAATTGGGAGGTTTCACACATGTAATTCCTGAGCTGGGATTGTTACCTCAGTGGTAAAGTACTTGGCTAACACGCATGAGACCATGGGTTTGATACTTAGTACTACAAAAGGCAGGGAGATAGAGGAATACATATTTATCAATTTTCTTGAAAATCTAGATGACTTTCTCATGCTGAACCTGCGTTCTAACATGGCAACAGTCAGATGCAGCTGATCCAGAAGCAAGGGTCATGACCACGTGCATTCAGGCTACTTCTCTGTTAGACAAATCTGATTTGTAATTCTTGAGGTTAAAGTTTTAGGTCAGATACTTAAAAATGGAAATAGCCTGTAAACTTATTTAGTTGCCTTTTGTGTATGCCTTAGGTATTGAACCAAATGTTTTCTCACTGAGCTACATATCCAGTTCTTTTTGCATTCGTTTCAAAATTTTGAGACAGGGTCTTTCTAAGTTTCTAAGTTGCCCAAGTTGGGCTTGAACTTGCAATCTTCTTGCCTCACCCTCCCAGAATGTTGGAATTACAGGTATAAATCACCATACCTAGCTAGTTGCTAATTTTTTAAAATCAAAACATACAAATAATTAGTAAGTGAAATTGAGTAGTTGAATAGTCACTTAAATATTCTTTGTCTAATAATCTTACAGACATAAAAACTTTTGAATTCTGGATTTAGAATACTTAGACTTGGGTTTTCTCCAAAAAAATGATAAATAGGAACCTCTGAACCTTGTCTTATTACATCGTATGGAAAAGTCACACAGTAAGTCTCGGCCAGCTATGCTGTTTGCCAGTATGTACAGAATTTTATATTCTGTAGCTGTGCATATTCCAAGTCTTGACAATCAGATACAAAAAACATGCCAGTGCTCATTTGTTGTATGGAATCCTATTGCTTTAGCATGGTATGATATAAAGAATATTAAAATAGTCTGAAAGGCAGGAGACCCAGACACTGATCCTAGTTCTGACATAGATGTCTTAGGACTCTGGTTTTCTCTACAAATAAGTGAGGTTAAGAGTTTCTAATATAAACCCTTTCATCAATGCACTGATCTGATTCCCTTGATATGGTTATGAAAGGAATAATAAAGAATATAATACTATGATCTAAATTAGCATATGCTCAATTTAAACTGAAAAATCAGGGCTGGGGATTTAGCTCAGTTGGTGGAACACTTGCCAAATGTGCAGGCACTAGGTTTCATGGCCAGCATGGTGGAAAAAAATTAGAAGGAGCTGAGGATGCTGGGGATGTAATGTACTGGTAGAATGCTTTCCTAGTATAAAGAAGGCCTGGTTTGCTCCCAAGCATCACACACACACAAATACAAAAACAACAGCAACAAAAAATTAAAGAGCCACCTTGTTGCAATTACAACTGTAAAGGATTAAGCCTGTTGACCACCTCCTTTTACAGATATGGAAGAAAAGACTCAGAGTGTTAGGTGTGCAGAAGAGTAATGACAGAGGTAGAGAAGGCAGTTAGAAACCTGAATTTTAAGTCTAGCACGGATTATGTCTTGCTTAAGTCCATAACCTCTCTGAATCTAAGCTTACTGCCAAAAAGGGAAAATAATACTTTCTGTTATTGTAAAGTAACAGACAGTATTTTTAAATTTTCTGTAAAGAGGAAAAAAATTACTTTACAAACTTCAGTTATTGGTAGCCAAAACACACAGCTGACAGCAGAGCCAAAATAACAAGCCCGGAATCCTAGTATTTTTTCCACTCTATCAGTGGTGATATGCCCCTGTCCAATGAAATCTTGCTCCTGTCCTCCCCCTTTGTTTACACCATATGTAGGAAAGTGTAATAGTCTGAGACACATTTTAGCTTTAACTCTGCCACTTATATTATTTATTCTTATTCATATTTTAATAAAACTTAAAGAGAAGTAATTATGCTTATAAATAAACGATGTTTAAACCCATAACTATTTCATTTACTTGGTTTAATGATAGGAAGATATAGGAGAAAAATAACTATTTGTTAAATAGACGTGGCTAAACTCGACTAAGAAGTCATTGTAAACAAAAGTGGCCATATTTTTCACATCTTTAATTTCATCATTTTTAACTGATCTGGAAAGCTTCTTGATTTTTGCCATTAAATATATAAGGAGTACACAAAAAGCTAACACCTCCTGTGAGTCAGTGCCATGTGAGGACTGACTGGGGGAGAGCCAGACGCCAGCTCTCTCCCCTCTCCTATGGGTCCATGCCATTCACAGACTGCAGGAGAGAACAAGAAGTCAACAAGAAGCTAAGACTGCCTGTGAGTCAGTGCCATGCGCAGGTTGACTGGGGGAGAGCCAGATGCCAGCCCCTTCTGGTACACGGGCAGGGAGACAAGAAGAACCAACATTCCCTCTCCCTATAAGGAACTAGCTGATCCAGACAAACACAGTCTGTGATTATAGCTAATGAGGTAAAATATAACTTAATGTTTGTAGTGTTGTGTTTCATTGACTTTGCAGGCCTAAAGCTGGTAGTCTAATCAAATCTATTAAGAGGATAATAATACGCAATGTAGCATACATGAGGGCTCTCCTTCTGCAGGTGGTAGCCATTGTTAATCCCCTATTATCTTGCTTCAAAATCCTGTATCATTCTCATTGTTTTGTTTGGTTGGGTGTCATCCTGTTTTATCTTGTTTGATTTTATGATATGTAATGGCATGGGCAGCTATTTCAAAGATAAGAAGACATATTATGGTAGCCATTTTGGGTTTACAATTATCTTGTTTTGAAGTCCTGTGTTGCATTCATTGTTTTATTTTTATTAATTCTGTTCTGTTCTGTTGTTTGATTTTTACTGTCTGAAGGTATGAATAGCTATTTTGAAAACAAGAGGCATTATGGTAACCAGTGCTGATTTCCTATTATCTTGTTTTGAAATCCTGTGTCACTTACACTGTCTTGCTTTGATTGGCTTTATCTATTTTATTTTGCTGGGTTTTACTCTCTTTAAAACAAAATTAAAAATAAATAAATAAATATATATACATAGTACAATAAGCCACAGCAGTCCTAACTACAATATTTAGTCAAAATTCCCCTCAATTTTAAAACTTCACAAAAAAAGTCTAGTTGAGCTCAAATGACAAACAAAGGAAATATAAATACTCACAATGCAAGTGTCACACAAAGGATCAGGGGGCCCCATAAATCCCCTACAAGGCAAGGAAAGACAAAACACTACTAAGAAACATACATGTAGTATTTTCTATCTTTATTCCAATATCTACCTCCCATTCTTCGAATCCAGACATCTAGGCTCTGACGGCCCAAGTCTTTTCATCTCTCCTGTTTCCCAGTTACCCCTTGCTCTCTAATTCAGAATACAGTTTTCATATATTCCTTAAGTTTTAGACATTTCATATCCCACAAATTATCCTTCTCTCTACCCACTGGGCCACATTCCAACATTCTGGAATTAAAGACCAACAGGTCAGCAGTTGGAAGAACTAGATGTCCCAACTCACATCTTCAGAAAAAAGATCACACCAAAATCTCTTCATCAACATGAGGCTGTGTTAAATAGAAGACACAAATAATTTTGCTCATTTCACAGATACAAAACATGGAATTGAGAAGGAAGCAAGTTGCCCACGTATATAGGTATAGATGGACCCAGAACCTAAGTCTGCTGGTTCTTAGTTCAAAATTTTTGCCACTCTCTCAGACTGCTTCCCTTTTATAATTATCATATGGAGCTAAAGGAATTGGTATTCTTTTTTAAAAAAATAGCTCAATATTGGTAATTTGACAAGGTCAAACTAACAAATAACATGTGAAAGCTTTCTGAAACTAAAATACTCCACCAACATCAGAACTAGGAAACAGTGATCCTTGATCAATAGCTGCTGAGTGATTAGTATGCCAACAGTTCAGCAACATACAGCTTTAAAGCAAAATTATATTCTTCAACTAACCCAAAAAAGTGTATACATCCAACATCTAATTTGAATCTCAGACGTACCTATCTTTACCTGAGGTAAACTTGACTTTCTTTTCAGTTATATAAGTAATTTTGACATCAAAATGGAAAAGAGATAAAAAAAATCATAATCCTACTACTCTAATAATTATTGACCTTATTAAATTTTAACAGTAATCGAAGAAGTAAATTCAGGTACAATGATATTAATACAATTTTAATGCCCTGAAGATTTAATTCATAAAAATCTGTAACCATTTTGGCTCTTTGTTGTTATAAAATATATAACACAAAATTTATCACTTTAACCATTTCTAAGTATACAGTTAAGTGGCATTAAGTGCACTCACACTGTTGTACAACCACCACCTCCATCCCTCTTCAGGACTTTTCCATCTTTCCAAATTAAACTCTAACTCTCCATTCCTACCCTCACAAAAGCCCCTGGCTACCATCATTTTATTTTCAATCTCTATGAATCTTAGTCTAGGTACCTAACAGTATCATATGTGTCCTCTTGTGCCTGGCTTATTATCACATAGCAAATGCTGATTAATATTCAATACACATACGGTATATACCATGGTATACCACATTTTGTTTATCAGTGGATGCTTGGGTTGTTTCCACCTTTTAGACACTATGAATAATGCTGCTACCAACAGAGGTGTGTAACTATTTGATCAAGTCCCCACTTTCAACTGTTTTGGGTATGTATCTAGAAATGGAATTACTGGCACATCTGGTGATTCTATCTTTAATTTTTTTTAAGGATCTGCTATACTGTTTTTCACAACAACTGTACTATTTCACCGTTTCTTCAACAATACAAAGGGTTCCAATTTCTCCATTTCTTTCCCCACTCTTGCTACTTTGTTTTCTTCATAATGACTATCTTAATGGGTGTAAAGTGATCCTTCATTGTGGCTTTTTTTAAAAAACTATTTTTAATTCATGAATTTCCCCTCTGCCACTTTACCATGGGCTGTGATAACAAAGTAGGGCAAAAACACAAAAGTGCAAATTTCTAATCATGACTTACCTTTTAAGCCAGCCTATCTTTCCTTCCCCATAAGGTTTAGGAGCAGACCTTCATATATTAAATGCCTAATATACAACATTAACTAGTTAATGCACATCAATAATTAGTACATTGGTTCTGAACTGTGACTAAAGCCATCATGCTCTGAACTAAGCCACAGTAGCAACTGAAAGGATAGTTTCACATCTGGGACAGAAGTAATAAAGTGGAAAGGGTATTGAACTTGAAAACTATATTCTAATCCTGCCTGTGAGATCTTAACAACTCACTGAGTTTCTCTGAAACTTATTTTCCTATATAAAACAGGAATAATAACTTTCACCTCACAAGGTCGTACATAGTAAGGATTAAATAAGATAAAATGCGTGTAGTGAGGGGGAAGCACTACACTAATAGCTACCATTTATGGAGTGCCTACTGAATGCCAGATGCCATACTAGGTGATGTACACATGTTGTCATCTCTAATTCACACCTTCAAGATACAGGTTATTATCTCCCCTTTAACAGGTGAAGAACCTTGTGCTCCCATAAGAGTCACTTGTCTTACTCAAGATCACAGACCTAGTCATAGAACCACTATTCAAACCCAGATTTTCCCATGCTCTTTCTACTGCACCAGTGATAGTGTTGTGGCTTGTATCTAGATGTCCCCACCAAACCCCATGTAATCATAGGTGGGGCTTTTTCAGAGATGGCTGGATCTAGTGTGTGTGACACTGGAGTTGATTCGTATTACAACTCTAGGTTCAAGGGCACTAAGACTTAGTGTGAGACCTACCCACCCTAAGTAGCAAGGATAAGATAAAAGGGGCAGAAAGAGCTGTGGTCATCCATTGCTTACTGCTTTTGCTGCCTTCTGCCTGCTATGAACTGTTTCTCCTCTGTGATCCCGCTCTGCCATGCCACTCTGTCCTGAAGCCAACCAACTATGAACTGAAACCTCCACAAACTGAGCTAAATAAACCTCTCTACCTTTAACTTTGAGTGTAGGACATATTGTCTCAACAATGAGAAAAATAACTAAGAAAATCACCCTTAAATCATGTGTCAGCTCCAATTTACACTGCAGAAAAATTTGAATGCTGCTTTCTGTCTACAGAGAGTAAGGGCACACTTGCCACTTACTTGATATCCCTGTATTACAGCTAAAATGTTGCTGAAATAGAAAGTATACTCATGCATGACATCATTGTTACTGTTCTCAAGTAAATGATTTGATTTTTCTGATAAAGAATAAAAATTGACTATATGTAAAGAAAGATGAGAAACCTAACAATTTTAAGAACAAATTCTAATAATGATTTATCGTAGTTTTGATAGAACTCTACAAAGAAATCAATCAGACTAAATGATAGTTTTGAAACAGAAATATCAATGAAGGTACCACTAATTTATTAGCCATTAAAAGGTATTTGATAGTATACTAATATAACATTTGCTTTTCCCTTGGAAATTGTTAGTTCTTTGATTTAACAAAGTCCCTATATGTTAGCAGCTTCTGAAAATATTTTTGGCAGCATATTCTAGAGCACTTTCCAGGTGAGGGTAAACAGTCTTTTGTTTGTTGATAAAGGTAATATAATAAGCAAAATATTCTAACCTCTAAATTTCAATCTAAATTTTTTCCAAAATTTTCATTCACATATATGTATTTTCATTTTGCAAAATGACATCAGTTTTATTACATTAGAGCCTTTGCCTTATGAAGTACTAATGGCAATGTACAATGAGATGAAGCAAACCCTCAGAAGTTTCATATACTTACAATCTCTCAAAAGAGTGTTACTTTTTCTAGGATATAAAACATGCATGAATTTTTTCCCAACAGCTTTTAGATCACGCATCTGAAAGACACAAACAACTTGTTATACTGCAATGACCAAGGTTACCAGGTAACCCCTTCATTTAATTTGCTAAAATTTCATTTTTTTCAATCTCCTAGGAGCTAGTTTTTATTGAACTTTGGGGTTTATGCCAGTTCAACTCTTTCACTATACAAGTAAACAAATGAGTTGAGAGTATGACTTTTCTATTAACTCAAGTCACTATCTAACATTTTTCTACAACTACCAGCTCTATTGATTTTGAAAACTGTAAAGAAAGAGTCCTCCCAATACGATATTTAAAATAATATCATTATGAAAACCTGCTCTGCAAAACACAGAATGTGACATTCAGCTCATACATGATTAGGTACCAAAAGCCAACTAGCCTGCTCCCTAGCTACCACATTCTTTGTTACACATAAGTTGCAACATTCACAACTTAATTGATAAAAAATGAGTCAAGACATTTGAGAAAGGATTCAGTTGTGCAAATTTAACTTCTCAAAATACAATGGAGACAATTCAATCCTAGATTTTAATTTTTAATAGTTATTTGACATTCCATCAGATGTAAATAATACATTTAACCAATATAAGTTGTTTCCAACTTTCTTCTATTATAGAGAATGCTATAATGAACACCTTTGCTTATTGGATTTTTCTGTTAAAATTATACTTAACTTTTCAATTTTTTATTATGCTATAGAGAAGTAAAATCATTTTATTATTTTGAACATTTTTAAGATTCTTAGTATCCACTAGAGCCAAACTGTTCTTCAAAGACTAATTATTTCCTAGGAGAGAATCTTAAACTCCAACAAATAAAATATAAGAAAAATCAGTGGACCAAACAAAAAATATTGCAGTTATTTAGCACTGTGACACTGAAGAGAAGCTCTCTTAACTAGTCTAACTTACTATAGTATTCCGAACAGATTCGTTTAACGTGGAGCTGTCAAATTCTCGACTGCGAGATCGCATAGGAATGGTGATTTCTCCTTCTATTGGGATATCTTGTGAGATAGATATATCTGAAAGGCCTGCAAACTGAGAAGTGATAGAGGGAAAAAATTAAATCTATAATACACTGGAGCATTCCTCAAAGACATCATTTCCTACAGTAGGGACCACGTAGGGTTTTACACAGTAGTTATCACAACAGATATTGAACAATTCAGTTAAAAAAATAATGAAAACAAATGTCATACGTATTGTCTTGTCCCCAAATATTTAATTTCTTTCAAGCATGAGATCCCTAACTGAGATAAGCTAGTAATAGAGAGATAATAATTGCAGAGCTATTGAAAAGTGATCACGGTAGAAATGGTACATTTCTATTGCACTTAGGTTCCTTAGTGGCTTTAGTGGCCTCTGCTGGATAAAAAAGAGTATTACATGAAATGTAAATGAAAACAATAATATAAATACCTTGCTTTACATTCTTTTTACCAGGCTCCCCAGTAACCACAGGTAGTCTGGTAAATAAATCTAAAGGTGAATAAAGAATGTGAATTGTTAAACTCTTATGTTCATCTGTTAAGTTTGATTAACATGACGAAAACTCTAGACTTTACAAATTCAAAAGAAAAAAAAAACAGAAGTAATCCTTTCTCACACAGTTTTTGACCCACTGGGGACAACTTAGTGGGCAACCGGTGCTGATAAATGAAACATAAAAAAGTACAATAAAATCTTAGAAAAAAATGAGGTTGCTCGAAGAAACAATGTTGTATGAAAAATAACTTCTCAACCATGTTCATAATTTTTAGAACACATTGAACAAGCTCTACAATTTTTTAAAGGTTTCCTGTAAAAGGAATGAAGTAGTATAGCATAAGATAGGCTTCGTTGAATATACATTGTTCTCTTTATATGACTTGAAATCACTTAAACAGTTCACATAATTTTGAAACAAAATTGAAATTTAAATGACGCCACCCCTGAAACAGAAATCTTAAACAAACAAACCTACTGTATAGTGAATTAAACACACATTCACTCAGAGAACCACTTCAAATAATTTCTAATGCTATAATTTGACTTCCAACTAGATAGAGCAAGGTGAAAAACATATTTCCTTACCAGAACAATGAGAAAAGACCAGATAAACTACAAAATCATAATTTTCCTGGAAGCTAGCAGAGAGCTGAGATGGTAGGGCACCACCCAGCAGCCCGGATGCGAACTATAAGGAAAGACACCCCCCTCCAAGAAGAGACAGGACATCTGAACTAGGTCAACTGTAATTTTCATGAAAAGCTGAAACTAGGCACTACACAGATGGAGAAGAATTTAGCTAAAATTTTAATAAATTGCTAAAGGTCAGTATGAAAGTAAGGAACTCTTGAAAGGAAAAGACTCAAGGAGGGCTCACAGTCACTTGCAGGCTTTTCTGCAGACTTCCACTGGGTGTCCACAACAAAGAGTAGAGGGAGGACAATGTTGCAGATGTAGGGGAAGGAAGCAGCTGCCCCTGGAGAAAAGCAATAACTCTGCCTAGACCTTCCTTTCAGACAGTAAGAGTCCTAAAGCTACTTGGGGGAAAACAACAAATTCTCTTGCTATCACAGCAGAGGGGAAAAGACTCATTATGCCTGGGGAAAAGGAAAAGAAAACTACCTCTACACTTGAGGGAGTGAAAAGACACCGTTCTGGGCCAAGACTGTTAGTTTCCTTCAGCTGAGAGAGAAACAGTATCATTGAGAAAGTCCCACATAGGAAACTCAGAGATACACTACAGTCCTAAGGTAGAGGCTGGATCATGACAACAAGGAATCAGCCCTACCTGTCCCTATCATCAAGCTACCAAACAAAGAGTAACAAGCAATGGCAGTCTACTGTTGGAGGAGGGGTGGTGATGGTGAACTATGGCACATGTGCCACACTAGGCTGTTTGTATCATTGAAAGCTCTAAATAAGGTTCACCATCACTTAGCTAGAAGCTTCAGGAGAACCATTTATGAGACCTAAGGCCAAAAGCAGGCAATGAATAACAGAACATTTAGAAAAACACTGTATATAACCAAGCACCCGCCCTAAGTCTAAAGTAACACCTTGAAGGTACCCTTAGCAAAAAACAAGAGAGAAGTGTTAATTCATTTAATCCACTAAAAATCCAATAAACTAAGTATTGCTGTATCTGGGACAATAGGCACAGAAAGTTTACTAATTTCCCCCAATAGTCAAATTTCCTCAAGTGACAGAGATTCAAATCAAACCTAGACAATTTGACCTAAGAATACACTTTCCTAACCATAGTTCCTTACTGCTCCCCTGGTTCAGTAGGCCTAACTTTTAAGGGTTGCCTCTAAAAATTCTCCCGGCTTTTGCCAAAGTGATCCATGTGTTGTTCTATAAATACATTAGCACTTTCCAATCTCTATGCCATCATCTATGAGAAGCTAAGTAGCATAAGTGGAAATAGTCCAGACTTCAGTTAGACCTAGGTTCAAATTTTTCCCCTGGCCATTAACTGGATGCAGCAGATTCTAAGCAAGCTAGATTCCTTTGTATCTCATTGCTTCATCTGTAAGTAAAATGCAGTTAAAAGTCAACTAACTGAAATGGTCACTGTGAAATCTAGAAATTATGCAGAAGATGTTTAGCACAATGTGTGGCAAACAGCAAGTGTTCAATCATTGATAACTCTTATGGTCACTTGGAATTTCACATCATACTCATCTTTTGAGGCCCTTTCAAATACAACTTCTATCATGAAGCTTGATTGCCTCTACTGGATATAACAGCATCTTCTTTTTAAATTTCCCTAATATTTCATGAGTAATTTTCTCTTATGTACAACCTTATTTTAGCAGTGTATATTTCTATCATCCCTACAAATCAGATCATAAGCACCACAGGAGCAAGCCCTTTGCATTCTCTATAGCAACAAGCACAGTGCATTACACATTAAGGAAGTTCAAGAAATATTTGTTGAATAGAATATTGAGTAATGAGTGACCAGAACCACTGAATTCAAGAAAGCTTCATGGAAGCGATGGGGGGGGGGGTGAAAAAATAGCTAACTGTTAAACAGTCAGGCATCTCTAACTATACCACGTTATGCATTTTTTGTATATTAGCTCAGTCAGTCCCCTCATGAATCCTATGACAAGTTTCTATCATTATTTTCTAGATAAGGATCTAAGTTTCATCCTACATGCTAAGCTAGGACTACACCCTTATCCCTCATTTTTTCATTGCTATGTCCCCAGTGGCCAAAAAAGTACCTGGAGCACAGTGGATGCTTAATAAATATTTGCTGAATGAAAGAAGTGGTGAACAAATAGAGATGGGAAACAGCAATTCTAGAATGAAACTTTCCTGACACCTAGTTCAGTTCTCCACCATTTAAAATAGAGGAAACAGAAATACATTTACTGAGCAAGTACTACATAACTATACACACCATTTGGGAGTAGAGACATTGGGGTTCATGGCACTGACTGTATCAGACACTACATAAATTAGGTCAGTTGATCTTCCTAAAAACTCTTTGAGACTGGTATTCTCATCTCCAACAGATTATGAAGAATCACCTTCCATGGAATGGTTTGCCCAATACCATACGAGTGATAGAATGGGTAGATTACGGCCTAGGTATGTTTAACTGTGAAACCTGTGTTCTCTAGTAGTATAAGCTTTGGACTTTATACCGACAGTAGAAATTCTGTCCCCTTCAAGAGAGTATTCTGACGAGGATGGCAAGGAGCTAGGATTAAACAGCCTACTGGGTCTATTTAACAAGTAAAGACTCAAGTTATAAGCAATAAAATGTCAACATTTGATGAGAAGCAATCCCGCATTACTTCTAGAATGCTGCTGCTCCAACAAAGGCTGGTGACCAGCTGTTATAGAATCGGGGGAGAGTGAAAGAAAAGATATCATCTAAAGCTCTGCGTTTAACACAATGTAGGAGAGGAGGATAAGCCCTGCGAGTATGGGACTGCAAAGAGGTGAGACTTCACCAGAAGACTAGAAGGCACAAAATGCGGAGGGAAAAAGCTGTTACCCACTGAACAGGTGCCGTGTTGGGACTGGTTCTAGCACTCGGTACAGCAACGGGCCTTTCATGCGAAGGGGCTCCAGCTCTCTTGGGCTACAAGCCCGTCCCCCGACTTCCTTAGGGAGCACTCTGCGTCACCCTCGGTCCCTTCTGTCGCAGTTCCCAAGCTCACCAGGGGCCTGGGCGATGCTGTCCCCCGGTCTCCCGGAGACTCCACTGCTTCCGCCATCTTGGCCCTCCTCTCCTGTGGTTCCCACAGGCCTTTGCGGATCCTGAAACGTGGAAGCGGAGTAGGCGGCCCGGCATTACGTCATCGCGCTAGGGCCGCGTCACGGATAGGCGCCAGGCAAAGGCTAGTAACCCCGAACAGGTCTCCGGGTCTTTTGTAGTCCCTGGGTCTCGAGCGTGTAGGGGAGACCTCTGCTCAGCCCCGCAAGACAAGCTCTGCCCTCAGAGCTCAACGCAGATTTTCCGATCTCTCTGTTGGTCCCTGGATTGCGACTCCCTTCCCTGCTGAGCAACCCCTACACCCCTTTCCCGTCCTCTGGAGTTGGCTCCTGGCTCTTGTCTCCCTAGCACAGCGCTTCCAAGAAAAATCGTGTTTCCTCTCTCACCTGGCCGCCTACAACTGACTTGCTTCTAACAAAAGGACGGCCCTTCGCTGACCAACATCCGCCGTAGTCTCCGCCTCACTTTTTCCCTGCACTCCCCATCCTGCTACCTAAACGCCTCCACCACCGTGACTTAGAAACCTCCATACTGTCTCTGCATCAAATCACTAAAAGGAAGGAAGGGAAAGAAAAGAAAAGAAAAACCCTGTAAATCCCAACCTCATCCTAGGGCTTTCACGGGGTCTCTGGCTCCTACCTCAGCTCATGGCCTCATGTTAGGTGAGGCCAGACAATCCAACCATTGTTGATGTAGTCAGTATTCAGGATACCTAAGTGGCCTTTGAGGGTGTGAATACTGGACTAGCTTAAGCGTTTAACCAACAGGGTAAGAAATGGGTTTGAAATAAAGTCCTTTATATTTTTGCATAGACAATCGGGGAAAGCACCCAGGTACTGTGATAAACATGAGGAAAAGTATGGAGGAACAAAATTTCAAAACTTTATGGAGCTTTTTGGGGGTATTGTTGTCATTTTGTTTTAAGTGTTATTAGAATATTTCAGACCAAAATCATTTCCAATGCTTGCACAAGTTGTGATTGTGACATTAAAATTTATGCCAGTATATATGAAAACTTTTTTTTTATACCTGGGATCAAACTCACAACCTCATGCTTACCAGGGTAGGCCCTCAGACCGTTAAGCTAAACCCAGTCCTAGGTGAAACTTTTTTTTTTTAAAGTGCAAGTAACTATTGTGTTCCAACTGCTCCAAGCCCAGCCTAGGCCTTCCTCCCCATCCTCCCCCTACTTTCTCATTTATTACACATCACTAAGTCCCCTTCCACTTCCCTGAAGCCCTTGATTAAAATAACCTCTTCTGTTCCTTGCCAACTTCCAAAATTAGTTCTCTCTCTCTAACCACAGAACCTTAACTTCTCTGGCCATACCCTCATCTCTTGGCCTCTTAACCACTTGTTTCAAGATAACCTTAAGAGGAGGACAGGACATAAAACAGTTGTCAAACCAGTCAGTGTTCAGGTTACAGACTATCATTACTCATTTTCCTCATGTAACCAAAAGGATACTGGTTGGGTGTGATGCACTAAAAAAGAAACACGGGTAGGAAGGAGGCTGCATAGGAACAAATTCCTAAAGTAGAAAATATTCTGCTTTTAGTTGCAAATATATCTCACAAAATTACCAAAATAAATTCAGTATTCTTTAATACAGTTGCTCATTACCTTCTATCATAGACATAGAACATAGACATCTCCAGTGGAGCAAGACTTAGCCAAAGTTGCTTGGAAACTTTGCAGTAGAAGTGGGATAAGTATTTAAACCAACAGGCATGGAGAATTTTATTGATTTTTCTAAATTTCAAGTCACTATAGTGTAAAACTTTGAAAATAACAAAAATATTGAAGAAATAGTTTCCTTAAAAATAGTCAAAATTGATTCAGAAAAAGAATTGTAGTAGGACAAAATTTTTGAATGAAAAATATAAAAATATATAAAAAGCAAGATGCTGAACAGGTTTTATAGTTTGGGTTAAAAAGTAAGGAATCTGGAAATAATGAATTATTCCAGAAGGATTGCTTCTCAAGAAACTGGTAACTGGTTGTCTCTGGAGAGAGAAAATGAGGATGCAGAATGGGGCAAAATGGGGATGAATAGGCTTTCAAAGGAGGACTGGCCCATTGTATGACTGGGAGAACTATTCATTGTAGATCATTCATGCAGTTTGAAATGTGGACCATGCATATGTGTGTTACTCTTAAATTGCCACAGATCTACCCTCCCCTCTCCCACCAAAGTGCTACACAAAGATGGTTTCACAGGCCATTTATTCACACCTTCAAAGAACAGATAATTCCTAAATTACATGTTTCCAGAGGAAAATTTACAAACCTAGGGACCTAACGCAAAAATGGTATTAAACATGACAAAGATAGTACTGAAAAGAAAACATATTTGTTGTTATTTTGGGTACCGCGGATCAAATTCATGACCTTGTACTTGCCAGACAGGCATTTGTGCCACTGAGCTAAATTCCCAACCATCAGTCTCACTTATTAACATAAGCAAATAAAAATTTGTTTAAATGTTTTTATTTTATTTAAAGAAAAAAAAACAGGAGGGTAGAAATAATACATGATTTCAAACAAAAATAAACAGTAAGAAATCACTAAATGATAATTACATATTGTCCTCTTAGAAGTAGTTGTTCAAGTTACAAAAGCAAAGCATACAAAATGGACATTCAAACAGTGAGACTACAAACAATTCTGTTCACCTATACAACAAAAACTTAGTAATATGGTTATCAATCCTACACACTTAAACAGACATGTAGTTATATCCTTTAGAGCACTTTCTATTCCTCTCTTTTTTACAATAGCAATTACACACTTTGGGTTTTATTACTCCTACATATCTTATTACTTTTTACACTAGACACACAATGTGATATTTCTAAATATGATTCTTATTTATTTCACTAATGAGGACAGACTCAAGCTGTCTCCATTTGCCTATGAAGGCCTCAAGATCATCCTTCTTATAGCTGAGTAATATTCCATTGTATAAAAATACCACATCTTTTTCATCCACTCTGCGATTGATGGGCATCTTGGTTGTTTCCAAGATTTAGCTATTACAAATTTTGCTGCTATGAACATGAATGCACATATGTCACTGTGATATGAACTTTTCACTTCTTCTGGGAAAATACCCAGGAGGGGAATACTTGGGTTGAATGGAACTTCCAATCCCAGTCTTCTGAGAATGCTCCATACTGATTTCCATAGTGGTTGCACCAGTCTACACTCCCACCAACAGTGGAGCAGTGTTCCTTTTTCCCCACAGCTTCACCAACATTTGTTATCAGTTGATTTCTTAATGGCAGCTATTCTTTCCAGAGTGAGATGAAATCTCAGTATTGTTTTAATTTGCATTTCTCGAATGACCAGTGATGGTGAACATTTCTTCATGTATTTATTTGCTATTTGTATATCTTCCTCTGAGAACTGTGTGTTCATCTCAAATGCCCATTTATGGAGAAGGTCGTTGAATTTGGGGGGCTTGATGTTTTTCAATTCTTTATATGTCCTTTGTCTGAGGGACTGTTGGCTAAAATTCTTTCCCATTCTGTGGGTTTTCTTTTCACTCTGTTGGTGATTTCCTTTGAAGTGCAGAAACTTTTCAATAATGTGAGATTCCAGTTGTTTCTTTGAAGTGTTTCCCATGCAGTTTGTGTTTTGTTCATGAATTCTCTGCCTACCCCTATGTCTCCAAGACTTCTACCTACCTTGTCTTTGACCAGTAGATTTAGTATTTCTGGTTTAATATTTAGGTCTTTGATCCATTTAGACTTTAGTTTTGTGCACAGTGATCACCATGGATCTAGTTTCAGTCTTCAGCATGTGGAGAGCCAATTTTTCCAACACTATTTATTAAACAGACTATCCTTCCAGTGAACATGTTTAGCACCTTTGTCAAATATCAGGTGGCTGATTTGTCTTTGTAGTTGTGCTTACATCTTCTAATCTGTTCGATTGAGCCTCAGGTCTATTTCTTTGCCAGTACCATGCTGATTTTATCACTGTGGCTTTGTAGTATAGTTTCAAGTCAGGAATTGAGATGCCTCCTGCCTAAGTAAATTGAATTTTATTAGCAAGTAAAATCTGCAGAATAAAAAAAAATAATAATGCCCAGGATCAAATAGAGTTTTTCTCAGAAATATAAATTAGTTCAAATGCAGGTAACACAATGATGATAATGATCAATTTAATGAGTCAAAGAAAAACATTCATCATTTTGATGCTGAAAAATTCCACTTTATTATCTGGAAACAAAAACATAAGTGAAATAGACCTAGAATGCTACTTATTTAACATGACATAGAATATCTGTCTCCAAGCCAAAACTAATATGATATAGCTGGCATTTCTATTAATGCCAAGAACAAGGCAAGAATGCCTGTATGTGTGAGTGTATGTGTGTCTGTGTGCGTGTGTGAGTGAGACTGGTGATTGAAGCTAGGGCCTTTGCAATGAACTACATAACTTACCCCTCCTTAGATTGCTAAATTTCCCAGCATGGGCTCAAACCTGAGATCCTCCTGCCTCACTTCAGGAATGTACCACCACACCCCTGGAGATTACAGCTATTATTCAACACTGTTCTGGAAATTCTAAACAATGCAGTCAGCTTTATCCTTTTCTTGGGGTTAGAGCCACCCTTGTCCATGCTCTCTAAGGTCCCAAGGCCAGTGGTTCCACTTGATACTTCCATCCATGCACACTGGCTTAATCTTCTCTCTCCAACACACAAGCAACATGCCAGCCCTATAAATTCCTTTCATTTCTACTTTCAGTACAGATACTTCCTTTTCTTGCCACTAGTTTCTTCCAAACTATACAACTTCTCTACATAAACACTCCATTCTTCCTGGTGTAAATATACATAGTTTCTCTGCCCTCCAGTCTCAAACAATTAGTGACAAACCCCTCCCTACTTTCTCTATTTACCACTAACTCTTTCCTTTCCCAATTCCTGCACTGGCCCAAATGACTCCTTACTCTATTCCTTAGTCCTTTCACATTTTTCTGAAGTTTTATAATCATTTGTATACCAATTTCCATCCTAATTTATCTCACTCATACCTCCACCATGTACTTCACCCCTGGTCTTCCTCAGTGTTTCAGGCTCAAGATTGCTTCCTCACTGGCCTAGGTCAGTTTGCAAAGCAACTGTGGATACAGTCAGTATTCAGGTTACCTATGTGTCCTTTTGTTATGGGCAACTGAGTTAGATAGAAATATTATAGGCAGTCAGACAGGACTAGGCCCTTGAGGGAGCCAGTGCAAAAGAGCAGATACCTTACAACCTTGGAGGAGACAGATACCTCTGCTGTGGGCCAGATCTTAAGACAAAAGGCAAAACAAATGCAATCAGACCCTAAGTATAAACACCAGGAATTAATATTCTAAATAGGTATGGATTACCTTAAGTAAGCCAGGAATCACCTTCCCAACCCTGTACAGAGAGTCACTGCTTTTAAAGCATGCCTACTTGCTACATGACTTGCTTCCCCATTTGTCCCAGATTTGGTCAATTTTACCTGAAAAATTAATCTTATTGTTTAACCATAGTTCTGTCCTACCTCATGCCCGCTTTGTGAGTTCCTATTTTTTTCCACTGTGGACCCACCTTACTTGTGGTTTTGCTCTATAAAAGTCCCTAGAAAAGGCAGTCTTTGGCAAACCACTCTGGCCCCCATCTGTCTCTCTGCACAGACAGAAGCTTTCTTTCTCTCAATAAATATTTTCAGCTCTTAACTGCCATTGTTCCTAAAATTCATTCTTTGATTTTAGCGACCAAAAACTCGTACCAGATATCTAGTAGGTTGGGAGTTTCATTCCCCTACATCACTTTCAGGTTAACATACATGCTCCCTGTTTAAGGTAGGAAATAAGGTAGAAAATAAGTAAAAGTTGAAGATGAACACTGTATTTTTGCACAGGCATTCCATTAAAATTCCCAAATACCTCAAGAGACAAAATTATGTGAAAGTCATAAAAAACAAAGCAAATAATACCACAATATTGTTTTCAATTATAAATATATTCAGGAACACTTATAATATTGTATGCCCTCACATACAATAATCACAGCACATGGAAAAGGACTTTGAGCCTGCTCCCAGGTGGTAAGACCACAGGATGTGTCCAAGACCACCCAGGGCCCAACTGGGCCATGCCCAGCGACCACCAAGCAGCCAGCAGGACCCAGATTCCAGCCTCAGGCTCTGATTGAGCAATCTGGCAGAGCACCAGCACATGGAAAAAACTTGGAATTTAGCTCCCAGGTGCTGACCTTGGACTACAGTGGATTAACTGTGCTAGTGTGGTGAGTATGCCCCTAAAATAGAGGTATAGAGTGGATAAATAGGGCCAGGAGTAAAGCCCCCTCCACCTACCTGTAAGACCTTGGTGATTTTGAAAAGAGTGTGGGTGACCACCTCCTACACACAGAAAACATCAGGCAGAGTGAAAATGACAAAACAAAAAAGCAAAATGCAGTCTCAAACATCTAGTCCACCAGCAACAAGTGCAGGAGATATTGAAATACAGGACCCCAAAAGTAACACACCAGGAACCTCTGAAAAGATAGCGAGCAAAATAAAAAAAAAACCTCCATGAGGTTATAGAGGAAATCAAATTAGATGTACTCTCCCACATAAAGACAGAAATAATAACCTTAGTAAAGGAATTGCTGAGCGCAGCTAAAGAAGAAATTGAGAAAAAAGTACAGGAGCATGGGAAACTGATTGAAACCTTAAATGAACAATACAGAAAACATGAAGAATTCATGAAACAAACTGAAAGAGACATCCAAGAAACAAGAAATTCTACTCAAACCGCTTAAATGAAGCTGAGAATAGGATTTTGGACCTTGAGGACAGGATCGCAATTAGTGATCATGAAAGGATAGAACTTTTTTTTTCATTTTTTATTTAAAGAGAAAAAAACAGGAAAAAGGTAGAAATATTACAGAATTTCAAGAAAAGAAGATAAATAGTAAGAAATCACTAGTTGATACATTACACATTGTTCTTTTAGAAATAGTTATTCAAGTTACAGGATTAAAGCACACAAAGTAGGCACTAAAGCAGTGAGAGTGCAAACAGATCTGTTCAACAATCCAACAAGAAACCAGAAATATGGTCATCAATCCCACACATCTAAACATACATGCAGCTGTATCTTTTATAGCACTTCATATTTCCTCTTTTTTTACAATAGCAATTATACATTTTTAAAATTTTATTTAAAGAGAAGAAAAAAAGAAAAAGAAAAACAAAAAGGATAGCAATAATACAGAATGCTAAAAGAAAGAAAGAAAAAGGAGAATGAGAAAAAACCCCACTAAGAAGTCAGTAATTTGTAAATTATGTATTGTCATCTTGGATGTAGTTGTTCAAGTTACAAAGTTAAAGGGTACATAGTAAATATTTAAACAGTCAGACTACAAACAGTTTTGCTCAAAGATCCAACAAAGATTCAGCAATATGGTCATCTATTTTACACACTCAAAATTACATGCAGTTATATCCCTTAGAGCACTTTCTTTTCCTCTCTTTTTTACTATAGCAATTACACATTTTGGTTTTATTACACTTGTAGTACTTATTTACTATTTACACTAGAGACACAATAGGATATGTATAAATATGATTCTTATTTCACTAATGAGGATAGTCTCAAGTTGTCTCCATTTGCCTATGAAGGCCTCAAGATCATCCTTTTTATAGCTGAGTAATATTCCATTGTATAAAAATGCCACATTGTTTTCATCCACTCTGCAGTTGATGGGCATCTTGGTTGTTTCCAGGATGTAGCTATCACAAATTGTGCAGCTATGAACATGGGTGCACATATATCACTCTGATATGAACTTTTCAGTTCTTTGGGGAAAATGCCCAGGAGGGAGATAGCTGGATTGAATGGGGCTTCTAATCCTAGACTTGTTGCATGGAATACTGTTTTCCATCCTTTGACTTTTATTCTATGAGTTTCCTTTTGGGTCAGATGTGTTTCTTGTATACAGCATATTGTGGGGTCCTGTTTGAGGCCGTTTATATTTATGGATAGCACTGATATGTACTGGCTCAACTTTGCCATCTTATGTTCCAGTTGTTTCTTTCTGCTTTTCCCAATTTAATTGCTTATCCTACCTGGTGGTTTCTTTCTGTTGTTTTTTGGGGATTGTAGTCATTTTTATCTCTGTCTAGTATGTCCTTCAGTACTCTTTCTAGGGTTGGTTTGGTGGACATGAATTTCCTCAGTTGTTCTTTGTCATGGAAGTATCTTGTTTCTCCAGTAAATTTGAATGAAAGTTTTGCTTGGTGAGTCAGTCTGGGTTGAAGGTTGTTTTCTTTCAGGGCTTGAAATACCTCACTTCAAGCTCTTCTTGACTTGAGGGTTTGTGCTGAAAAGTCTGCTGTGAGTCTAATGGGCTTTCCTTGATAGGTGAGTTGTGTCTTTTCTCTAAAAGCTTTTGGTATTCTTTTTTATGTTGTATGAGCGAGATCTTAATTATTATATATCTGGGTGTGGATTTATGTTGATTGTGACTGTTTGGCATTCTATATTCCTCACTTATCAGCATATCAGATTCTTTCCCCATGTTTGGGAAATTTTCTGCTATTACTTCTGTGAATACTTTACTTATGTCATTTGCATTGACTCCTGAATCTTCACTAATGCCCATTGATCTTATATTGTTGGTCTTGGCATCATCATGAAGCTTCTGGATTGTGATTTCATGCTGCTTTGTTATTTTTAAAAGTTCTATCCTTTCCTGATCACTAATTGAGAACTTGTCCTCAAGGTTCAAAATTCTCTTCTCAGCTTCATTTAGGCAGTTTTGCACGCTTTCAATAGAATTTTTTGTTTCTTGGATGTCTCTTTGAGTTTGTTTCATGAGTTCTACCTTTTTTCTATATTGTTAATTCAAAGTTTCAATCAGTTTCCCATGCTCATGTACTTTTTTCTCTATTTTTTCTTTAGCTGTATTCAACAACTCCTTTATTAAGGTTGTTATTTCTGTCTTTACTTGGGAGAGTACTTCTAATTTGATTTCCTCTATAGCATCATGGAGTTGTTTTTTTATTTCACTCACTATCTTTTCAGAGATTCCTGGTGTGTTACTTTTGAGGTCCTCTATTTCAATATCTCTTGTACTTGCTTTTGTTGGACTAGATGTTTGAGACTGCATTTTACTTTTTTGTTTTGCCATTTTCACTTAGCCTGATGTTTTCTGTGTAGGATTGGGTCACCCGCACTCTTTTCAGACTCACCAATGTCTTACAGTTAGTTGGATGGGGCTTTACTACTGGCCCTGTTTACCCACTGTACACCTCTATTTTAGGAGCATACTTACCACACTGACACAGTTAATCCACTGTAGTCCAAGGTTTGGAGTGAAGTTCGAAGTTTTTTCCATGCTCTGGGATTCCGCCAGAGCACATGGTCAGGGCCTAAGGCTGGGTTCTGGGTCCTGCTTGCTGCTTGGTGTTCACTGGGTGTGGTCCAGTTACGTCCCCATCCCTGTGTGCACCTTGGGGTTGTCTCGGATGCAGCACATCTATACTTCACTCTTAAGACTGCTTTCATTATGCCCCATAGATCATGCAATGTTGTACAGGCATTATGATTTGATTCTAGAAATTGCTAAATTTCTTCTGTGACTCACTGAGTTTTCTGAAGTGTGTTATTTAATGTCCAGACGTAAAATTTCTATGGTTTCTTTTGTAATTGATTTATACTTTCAGACAACTATGATCTGATAGCATACATGGAATAATTTTGATTTTTTTGTAATTATTTAAGCAACCTTTGAGCTTAGTATATACTCTATTTGGAAACAGTTCTGTGTGCTGTTGAGAAGAATGTGTTTTCTGTTGTAGGAGGATAGAAAACTATAGGTATCTATTATATCTTTTTGTTCAAAGATGATGTCCATCTCTGGTATTTCTTTGTTCATATTTCTTCTAGTGGGTCTATTTGTGAAAGTGGGGTGTTAAGGTATCCCATGGTGATTGTGTTGGTGTTTATTGGATCTTATATGCCCAGCAATGTTTTTTTAGGAAGTTGGGTGCATCAGGATTCAGTACATTCCTACTTATATTGTTATCTCTTCCTGTTGAATTGTTCCCTCACCTAATATGTAGTGAATTTTTTTGCTTCTTCTGATCATTTTTAGCTTGATGTTTACTTTGGGAACAAGTTTGCTCTCAGGGTGCTGGTACATGCAATGTTGTTTTCCACTCTGTGACATTTAGTCTATGAATTTCTTTCTGGATTAGATATATCTCTTGAAGTAGCAAACCATTTCTTTTTGTTTTTTGATACCGTCTGCCAATCTGTGTCTTTTAACTAGGGGGTTGATGCCATTTATACTGAGAATTATTGTAGAAAGATATTGAATTATTCCTGTGGTGTTATTTTTCTGTTTCTAATTCCTTTTCTCCCCTTTTTTGTTTAACTATTTAACCTGTTTGATGTATTCATTCATTTTTGCCTACATAAGCATATTGTCTCTGTCTAGGATATATTTGAGAATTTTTTGGAGTGCTTATTTGGTGGTCATGAATGTTTTAAAACATATTTTGTCATGGAATGTACTTGTTTCTCCGTAGATTTTTGAAATCTAGTTGTCTTGGTTACTTTTCTCTCACTGAGCCAAAATACCCACACCCAAAATTAAGGAAGGAAAGGTTTATTTAGCTCACAGTTTGTGGAGGTTTCAGTCCATATTCAGCTGACTCCAAGTAACAGTGGCATGACACAGAGGCAAGAGTTCAAGGTAGTAGAAGACAGCAAAAACAAGAGCAAAATGAAGTGAGGAGATCAAGACTATTTTCCTCCTTATATTGTAAGCAGGATATGGCCCTGGGGCAGGTGTAGTACTCACATACATCATCTCCTTTCCCTCCTCTTGCACAGACTTAAGATGTTTACTAAGTGAGGACCCTGCTCCCCCCAGCTGAGTCATTTGGTTAAACTTCTAAACTCAATTCTCGAATTGACACAACGTATCAAACCATTGCAATAGTTTTGCAAGGTATATTATTCTAAGTTGGAAGTTGTTTTGTTTAGGATTTGAAACATTTCACTCCAAGGTCTCCTGTTTTGAAAAATATGCTGTAGTCTTAATGGGTTTACCTTTATAAGTGATTTTCTTTTGCTTTTCTCTGACAGTTTTTAAGATTCTGTATGCTGGAGTCCTAGAATTTTTTCTATGATATTTATATTCTATTATTATTATTATTATTATTATTATTATTATTTGGGGTTCTGTAAGTCATGCTTTCTCTCTGTTGAGTTTTTCCCCATACTTATAAATATTTCTGCTATGATTTCTGTAAAGAGATTTTTATTCGATGCATTCTGTCCTCTAATTTTTCTCTAACTTTACTTAGACTTAGGTTAATCTTCTCTGCATTATCTTGGATCAATTTTCCTTTTGATCATATTGTTTTTAAAGTGTCTCTGAGTATATATTCTTTTGCTGCCAATCTGTACTTGAGGTCTGACATTATCTCTTCACATTAGTCACTTTTGCTGTTCATATATTCAATAGAATTGTCTACATTATCTTTTGAATTTGTTTGGAAACATTTCATGTACTTCTTTAGTAAATTTTTTATTCATGTTTTGAGTGGTTTTGGTCTGCTCTTGTAATTTTTTGACTCTTCTTTAACTGCATTGGTCAATTTGTAAATTCCACTCTGTTTTATTATATCATTTTTGAGCTGATTGAATTTCTTTCCCTTATTTATTTATTTTTGAGACAGGGCCTTGCTATGCAGTTCAGGCTGGCCTTGAGCTTTGAATCCAGGCTGGATTCAAACTTGCTATAATCCTCCTGCCTCAGCCTTCTGAGTGCTGGGTTTACAGGCTTGCACCACCATGTCTGGCTTTCTTTCCTTCCTCTTTAATCATATCATACAGCTCAGTTATTTTGTGTTTGATTTCTTCTCCAGCAGCGTCCCTTGGATTTGCTTTGGGAGAGTTGAAGGTATTTTGTTGCCTTTTTTCACATTTTTTTATGTGTGGGGGCTGAGGGTTGAAGTCAGATAGAGTTAAGACTTTATTTTTGATACGATGATCTCATACTTAGCATGTTTTCCAGATGGGATCTTGGGTTTATTTGTTAAGAAACATCATCCACCAATTCAATCTATTGAATTAAGGTGGACTGGACCCAATCACTATGTTGTAAGGAGAGAATTGCTGCTGATTATAACAGCACCCACAGACCCAACCATATATCAAACATAAACATTAAAAGTTGTTTTGACATTTCTCTTCTTTAATCAGTGCACTTTGCAAACTATACTGTATTGCCATTAATTGCTTGTCAGAAATGTGGAAGTAGAAAGAAAGGAAAAAAGGAAGGCTAAAGTTAGTGTATAAGTCAGTAAAAGGAAATGAAGATAAGAGAAATTTCAGTAAGCAAAAAATAAATAGCAAAGTCTGTTGGCAGTATTTTATAGCTGGAGCAAAGTGCAAATGTTAAGGGATTTGAGACAATGTGGAAGTGGTGGGGGGAGTTCAGAGGGAGGGAAGTGTAATCAGACATTGAGAAAAGCTGTGAAATTGTCAGAACCTGTTAATATATTTGTAGGTAGCTTATTTTGGCTCTTCTAAGCATAAATCTTTTAAGGGTCAGCCTGACATGGTCATCAGTGATACTGTTCAAGTTAAAAGCATTGGTATATTCTTACTGTCTTTTGTACATATACAGCTACCTGTTCTCTCTCTCTCTCTCTCTCTCCTTTCCTCCTCCCTCCCTCTCTCTCCATTTTATATCTGTGTATGTGTGTGTGTGTGTTATGTGAAAGGTGAAGAAGAAAAGAAGAAATACAGATGGATAGGGAAAATGAATAAGATTGAAGAATAAAGAACAGGGAAAGAAGGAAGTTAAAAAAGAGAGCAGAATAAAGGGAAAAATTAAAAACAAAAAATAGAATAAAAAATAATATTGATAAAGAAGTAAGAACCAAAGAAAAAGAAAGCAAAATTCAAAGAGAACCCAGAACAGACAAGCAAATAAACAAAAAATCCTTATTTTGCTGCTATACCACATAGTCAAGAGTGTCCATGAAGTTCCCTTTATGCTGTGCTCATTGTCTGCTTGCAGGCAGCCAAGTGATTTCCTCCCTGTGGACTGCTTAACTGCCTGCCTGGAAGGAGTGAGGGCTGTCAATCTCTCTTGACTCACATCCTGGGTGCAAGCCAAAATTTCATTATGGCCCAATGCAACCCCGTGTACCTGTCCTAAGATCCAACCACTTTAATCAATTTGAGAAGAATAGAATATGATGCATTTTGCCTAACACCCAGTTTTCCATCAATTTCTGTCAGTGACCTCCCATGCTCCTCCCTTCTCCAGAGCAAAACCAGTAGTTGTTTCCATGCTCTCCCTCAAGAGGCCTTCTGCCCAGGATATCACCAAAAGACCTCCACCCCAAGCAATTCTTTCTGTTCTTTATTTTCCAACCCATAGAACTTGTCACAAGCCTCCAGTTCTGCAAAGGGATTCCTTCCCTTGCTCAGGATTGTGGGTGGAGGGGAGGATTTCAGGCAATCTCAGATCTTTCTGGTGTTTGGGAAAATAGAAAAATGCCCACTCTAGTCCAGCTCCACTGAATCTTTTCACCTATCCCATGTTTCCAGGGATGTGAACCATAGGTCCCTGCCTGCAAGCTCAATTTTCAATGTTTCAACTCTGTCTGTCTGAGGTGGGGGTTATCCCTAGTCAATGATGTTTAGTTGAAAGTAGTTAAGAAACAATGTTCTCTGGTACTTGGAAGGATAGGGGAAGGGTTGCCTATTTTTGTGTTGCTGATTTTCCCTTTTTCCAGTTGCAGTGTACAGATTCCCTGGGTCCCCAATGCAGTTTACTCCCATCCTGAGATTTCTCTTACAGGTGAGAGTGAGAGTCCTTGAGAGCCTATCCCAGGAGTCTGGACTGTGTAGCACTGTCTCCTTTCCTTATGTTATTAGAACTGCTCCCAAGATGGTCTATTGGTTAGCTAAACTATGCTAGGAGACTTGTAGACCAGCTGTGGCCCACTTCCCTTTTTCAGCAGTCTGGGTACTTGGTTTCTGAAGTATGGCAGTATTGACCAGAGGTATGTATGAGACAGATACACAGAAATAAGGGACTTCTGGAGCCATACACCAAAACCTTCCAGAATGCATGGTTAGAGATTAAAAGATAGGCTATAGGGCCACAAGTCCAAGTAGGATTAAAATGCATTGCATTAAGGAATGAATGTTCTGGCCCTCTCTTCCCCATACTCTTATTTATCACTTAGACTGGCCCTAAGATCAATCACATAACAGATCACACTGACCTTCTGTCCTTTCCTGTCCCTTACATAAATTCTTGCACAGATGTCCTTCTTTTGTCCTTTATCCTTACATCATGGTTATATCAATAGAAAGCCACAGAAGCTTAAGTTTGGGGCTATCTTTATGAAATTCTTATGCTAAGGAGTCTTGCTTGCATGCAGTCCTTCTTGGAATTTGAATTGAACACTGACTCCAAGAAATCTCTTCCTCTGCACAATGCTACCATCATGAACTGTGACAAGTTAATAGTAAGAAGCAAATAAATTTAGGGAGTCACTCCCTTTATTTCATTCAACTATGAGCACAACAGCACTGTGATGAACACCACATGTTTAAACTTAGGAAGTCATGATGTCCAAGGTGGCAGATTGTTGACACTAGTAAGAAACAGAATGGGAGGCATTAGAGTCAAAGGTGTCTGATCCTTTAAATACTGGAAGCTTGAATTATTGAGAGTTACTGCTCTTCCTCCTCCTGTTTTCTTTTGCCTTTCTGCTTGTTTCTCCTGGTACCATCCCATGATCTGCAATAAATGTAGCTACTTACTATGAGGTGTATGCTTGACAATTCTTTTCTTGTGCACAAGAACCCAGACTATTTTTGGCCCATTCAACTATAACAAAGTAGTGCCCCATGTGAGGAATAAGCTGGTACAAGCCAATGCAGAGGTCCAAGCCTCCCAAAGTCTGGAGAAGAATCAAGGATGCCCAATTTCACATCTTGATAAGGGGACAGAGATGGCTGTGGAATACCCCAGAATGCCTTTTGTAAGGTTGCAGGTTTAGGATTATCAGCCCAGAGATTTTTTGTTTTTTTCTGAGAATAAAATGAAAGAGGACAGAACAAAGCAGAACAATATAAGCAACACAGCACTTCACAACAAGACAATTGGATATTAAGAGTAGCTGCCATAATATCTCTTTCTTTGAGATAGTTGAGCTTAGCTTCATACACAATAATATCAAACATAACAAAATATAGTAAAACCATTCAAGAGTATGAAAGTATTGCAAGGCATTCTGAACTAAATAACAGAAAATGAACAATGGCTACTATAATACCTCATTTTCCATAAAAATTTTGTTTATACTATCATACATATTAAAATCCAATAAGACACAACATGATAGAACCAATGGAAATAGAAAAATAAAAGCATGTTAGGACTTCAAAGCAAGATGATATTAAATCAGCAATGGCTGCCATATTGCCTTGTTTTCTCCAAAGTAGCTGTTCATACCATCACACTCTGAGGGTCGAGATGCCTGCCACATGTAGGAAGAAGCCAACAGATGCCTTCTCATGCAACAGGCAAGGGGTTTTTATTGTCCAAGCATGCGTGGGGCTCACTGAACGTGCAGGAACAGAGAGCCCCACACATGCTTGGACAATAAAAACCCCTTGCCTATTGCATGAGAAGGCGTCTGTTGGCTTCTTCCTACACGCGGCAGGCATCTCAACCCTCACATTGGAGGTTCCACTGAGATAGGGACGGCCCCTTGCATCGGGAGACTTCAACAGCCACCTCTCGGGGTAAGTACGGCCGTTTCTACCTCTCTTCTCTGTCCCTCTCTGTCTTACTTTCCCTTTGCAATTGCCTAGTTTTGTTGTGACTGGCACCAAGACGCATGAGCTCTTGGTCCAAGTGGCTCGCCTCCGGGCTTCTGAGTCACGAGTCACTTCCTCAGGGGACACCCTGGGGATCCTAGGCTCTTTTGAGTCTACTTTGTGGTGGGGTCACCATTAGTCGTTCCTTAGATCCCGTCTCCTCCTCTGGGGAAGTTTTTGCCTATCTTGCGGTGGAGTCACCATTAGTCATTAAGCCAGCATTTGTTCGTTGTCTTGGTCTTAGTGTTCGTTCGTCTTTGTTTGTTTGGTGCCACTAACCTTATTTTGCTCCACAGCTCCCACCATGGGACAGACAACATCTACCCCTCAATCTCTCACCCTAGATCATTGGTAAGAAATACGAGAGAGGGCTAATAATCTTTCTTTGCTTGTCAAAAAGGGTAAATGGCAGACGTTCTGCTCGTCAGAGTGGCCTACATTTCAGGTAGGGTGGCCGCCAGAGGGGACTTTCCACCTCCCCCTTATTCAAGTGGTTAGGACTGTAATCTTCCGCTCTGGGGGACAGGGACATCCTGACCAACAACCTTACATTGTGGTGTGGCAAGACTTATGTGAAGATCCCCCAAAATGGGTAAGGCCCTTATTAACTCCAGCTCTACTGGAGCCCGCCACCCTTTTACCTGCAAAAGCTCAACATGCTCAATCCCCAATTCCCAACCTCTACCCCCTCTCCCTCCTCCGGTTCTGCCCGAATCACAGTCTGACTTAATCCTATTGGACTCTGGAGCACCTCCTCCTTACCCTCCTCCACCCTCTGTTCCAACGGAGGTGACTGCTGCCGCCGCTCCTCCCCTTTCTCCTACCCCATCTTCTCCACCCTCTACCCCTGAGCTGACTCTGCAGGACCCCTCAGTTGATGTTGCAGACTATGGGCCAGCCCAAGGAACCCAAAGTCGGCAAGCCCTGGGCCCTCAAGACGGAACAGCAATCACACTCCCCCTCAGGCCATATGGACCAATGTTGGACAATGGGAATAGGGGGGAAATACCAGCACTCCAATACTGGCCCTTTTCCTCCTCTGACTTATATAATTGGAAAAATAATAACCCTCCTTTTTCTGAGGACCCTTCTAGGTTAACTGGGTTGGTGGAGTCTCTCATGTTCTTTCACCAGCCTACCTGGGATGACTGCCAACAGTTGCTGGGGACCTTGTTCACCACCGAAGAAAAGGATCGAATCCTCATAGGAGCCAGAAAACTTGTGCCGGGACGGGATGGGAGACCTACCCAGCTCCCAAATATCATTGATGACTTCTTCCCATTGCACCTCCCTGATTGGAACCCCAATACTCCAGAAGGTAGGGAACATCTGTCCATCTATCGCCAGACTCTAGTGGCGGGTCTCTGAGTGGCTGCTAGGCGGCCTACAAATTTGGCTAAGGTAAGGGAGGTCCTTCAAGGACCTACCGAGTCGCCCTCGATATTCTTAGAGAGTCTAATGGAAGCTTACCGTAGGTACACTCCCTTTGACTCTCAAGATGAGGGAAAACGGGCATCTGTTGCCATGGCCTTTATAGGTCAGTCAGCTTCAGACATTAGGCATAAGCTCCAATGACTAGATGGGTTACAAGACTTGACTTTAAGAGATTTGGTAAAAGAAGCTGATAAGGTATATTATAAGAGAGAGACAGAGGAGGAGAAAGAACAGAGAAAGGAAAAAGAGAGAGAGGAGAAAGAACTAACCAGAGATAGAAAGAGGAATAAGGAATTGATGAAAATCTTGGCCACAGTAGTAAAAGGAGTTCAGGGAAATATAGATGAGGATAAGCCACGCCGCCCTCCTCTTGACCCCAACCAATGTGCATATTGCAAGGAGTTGGGACACCTCATCAAAGATTGCCTCAAGCTTAAAAGAAAAAGACAAAGAGAACAGGCCTTAGAGGCTCAACAACGCCAACCTAATGTGCTGGCCTTGGAAGGAGAAGACTAGAGGGGATGGGGCTCGGATCCCCTCCCTGAGCTCAGGGTAACTTTTAACGTGGAGGGGACCCCAATCAACTTTGAAGTAGATATGGGAGCTGTCTTTTCTGCTCTCCAGGCCCCATTGGGACCTCTCTCATCCAAGAGGTCCTTGGTTCAAGGGGCTAATGGGAGCAAATACAGAGCATGGACCACTAAGAGGACTATGGACCTAGGTAGAGGTAAAGTCCAATTCCTTCTTAATGATACCAGAGTGTCCAGATCCCCTTATGGGGAGAGATCTACTAACTAAACTAAGAGCTAGAATAACTTTCGAGCCTCAAGGGCCCCAAGTGACTTTTCTCAACCCCCTGGTGAGCCAACCTATGGTGACTATGCTGGCTTTGGCAACACATGATGAATACCAACTTTACAGTCAGCCCACAGCACCGGCTATACCCCAGAACTGGTTGATAGAATTCCCTGACTCGTGGGCTGAAACAGCTGGACTAGGACTAGCCACATTACAGCCCCCTGTGGTAATATCCCTAAAGGCATCCGCCTCACCGGTCTGCATCAAACAATATTATATAAGCAAGGAGGCTCATCAAGGGATAAAGAAACACATACAAAAGTTCCTCGATTTGGGAATATTAGTACCATGCCAATTGGCTTGGAATACCCCCTTGCTACCGGTCAAGAAGCCAGGAACAGGAGACTACAGACCAGTACAAGACTTATGGGAAGTAAATAATAGGATAGAGGACATACATCCCATAGTGCCTAATCTCTACAATCTACTTAGCACTCTTGGTCCCGAAAAGACTTGGTATACGGTACTGGACATAAAAGATGCTTTCTTTTGTCTATCGTTACATAAAGATAGCCAAACTCTGTTTGCCTTCAAATGGACAGACCCTGACACAGGGACATCAGGACAGCTGACTTGGACTCGCCTCCCTCAGGGATTTAAAAACTCTCCTACCATCTTTGATGAAGCTCTCCACAAGGACCTGGCCGCCTTTCGAATCCAACACCCTGCTGTAACTCTGCTTCAGTATGTAGACGACCTTCTGCTGGCTGCAGATTCAGAAACAGACTGTATGTATGGAACACGGGAGCTCTTATGGGAGTTAGCCAGATTGGGATATAGAGCCTCTGCTAAAAAGGCCCAAATTTGCCAAAAAGAAGTCATCTTCTTAGGATACACCCTCAAAAATGGAAAACGATGGCTCACAGAAGCCAGGAAAAAGACTGCTACTCAAATTCCCCCACCCACGAGTAAGAGACAATTGAAGGAATTTCTGGGGACAGCGGGATTCTGCCACCTATGGATCCCGGGGTTCGCCTCCTTGGCTGCTCCCCTCTATCCCCTCCTAAAGGGAGACACCACCTTTACCTGGGGCGCTGACCAACAACAGGCCTTCAATCAGATCAAAAAGGCCCTGTTATCTGCCCCTGCATTGGCTCTCCCCAATATAGAAAAGCCCTTTACTCTCTATATTGAAGAAAAGTGAGGAGTAGCTCTAGGAGTGTTAACTCAGGCCTTCGGCCCATGGAGGCGACCTGTAGCCTATTTGTCAAAGAGATTAGACCCTGTGGTAAATGGGTGGCCCCATTGTCTAAGGGCTATCGCAGCAGCAGCTATCTTAACTAAAGATGCAGATAAACTAACTCTGGGACAGAAACTGACCATAATAGCCCCACACACATTAGAAAGTGTCATCCGACAGCCCTGGATAGATGGCTCTCCAATGCCAGGATTACTTACTACCAAAGCCTCCTGCTCAATAAGAACCGAATAACATTCGGCCCTCCAACTGCCCTCAATCCGGCCACTCTACTGCCTGATGAGACATCTGAGCCAATCCTACATACCTATCAAGAGATTCTGGCAGAGGAAATTGGAATTCGCCGAGACCTGACAGACCGGCCACTCCTGGTTCACCGATGGCAGCAGTTTCCTACTAGAAGGTAAGAGACATGCGGGGGCCGCGGTTACAGATGGAACTCGAGTTATCTGGTCATCAGGACTGAGAGAAGGCACATCCGCACAGAGGGCAGAATTAATTGCCCTTTCAAAGGCTTTAGAGTTGGTGAAAGGGAAAAAGGGCAACCATTTATACAGATAGCCACTACACTTTTGCCACGGTGCATGTACATGGGTCTATTTGCCAGCAGAGAGGACTCCTAACTTCTGCTGGAAGGAGGATCAAAAACAAACAGGAAATTCTTAGGCTCTTGGCGGCTATCATGTTGCCACAAAAATTGGCCATAGTACACTGCAATAGCCACCAGAAAGGTACAAGCCCTATAATACAAGGCAACAACTATGCAGATAAAACTGCAAAGCAGGCAGCCTTAAGTGCCCCCACCACTTTGCTCCTGGAGGTCGATACTCTATCAGAGACCTGTCCAAAGGAGCCTCTCCAAACTCCCAACATGGGAAAAGCAGAACTTCTAGCCTATTTCCAACAGGCCCATAAGTTAACCCATCTGGAGAAAAAAAGTTGTGCTTATTAGCCAGAAATCAATCAACAGATAGTCAACTGTCAGCCACCCAAATTAAGGAACTAGCAGAACAAGTTACCAAAAGTTGCCAAGCTTGCCAGGTTGTCAATGCTTTCCCCTCCAAATCCCCAAAAGGAAAGAGATTACAAGGAACCCGGCCGGGACAATTCTGGGAAGTGGATTTTACTGAGATAAAGCCAACTAGATATGGGCTTAAATATTTGTTAGTCTTTATAGACACTTTCTCAGGATGGACCAAGGCGTTCCCTACCAAAAGGGAGACTGCACTGATGGTAGTTAAAAAATTGATGGAAGAGATCTTTCCTCGTTTTGGCATGCCAAAGGTAATTGGGTCTGATAACGGGCAGGCATTTGTGGCTCAGGTAAGTCAGGGATTGGCCAAGATATTGGGGATTGATTGGAAACTTCATTGTGCTTATAGACCCCAAATTTCAGGACAGGTAGAGAGAATGAATAGAACAGTCAAAGAGACCTTGACAAAATTAGCCAAGGAGACTGGCTCTAACGACTGGGCCATGCTCCTACCTTATGCTTTGTTCAGAGCTAGAAACACTCCTTCTTCCCAGCCACCTAATCTAACTCCCTTCAAGATCCTATATGGAACCCCTCCTCCCATCCGAGACCTCAACCCCCTACTTAAGGACACCCATTTACCCCATACCTTTTTAATTGATAGACTCCAGGCTCTAGACCAAATTTAAAAGGTCCTGTGGTGCCAGCTCTCCTCAGCCTACCAGCCAAGCGATGGACCCGCTCACCACCAATACAACGTGGGAGACTTTGTCTATGTCCATTGCCATCAGATACAGACCCTAGAACCTCGCTGGAAAGGACCTTTTCAAGTGCTCTTGAGAACTCCTAAGGCGGTCAAGGTGGATGGCATCATGCCCTGGATCCACACATCTCACCTCAAGCCAGCACCGCCACCGCCAGAGCCTCAATGGAGGTTGGAAAAGACTGAAAATCCCCTCAATTTACGGGTTCATAGGGTTGCTACTCCTCCTCCTCCTTCCCCTCGGGGAACTCAATCCCAATCCCCACAAACCTTGGAAATGGACAATGTCTAGATGGGAAAATGGAAAGACTGCATACCTGGGAAGGGGCAGGGGAGCCATCTTTTCAGATACCCCCCTGTCAATTAACCACTCACCGACCCTGTTGTAACCTTACTGGTGTTTATATGTGTCCTGCTTCTAATCCTGGAAAAAGTTATTGTAATAGCCCAGGACACTATTACTGTTCCTGTTGGGGATGTGAAACCTTAGCAACTACCTGGAGCGTCACTACCCCTGACCAACATTTGAAGATAGGGCGTCCAACCGGATGCAGCCTATATACATGTACCCCCCCCCCCCGATGCTTGGGACACAGACATAGACCCATACGGGCCAGAAAATGCTCCAACATCCTGCCAAAAGATATATATAAATGTCACCTCCCCTACCGACCCTAAGTGGCTTACAGGGATGGTATGGGGAATCAGATATTATGAAAGTGGTACAGATAGAGGAGGACAGATACTAATTAAAAAGGAAGAAGTTTCCCAAAAAGCTATTGGAATAGGACCTGACTCTGTGCTAACTAAAAAGAATCCACCTCCTCAATTAAGACCCATGACCCCTCTAAAACTCGACTATACTCCCCATAGCTCCACCAGCTCCCCAACTCCCATTCCCCATGAGCTAACGACTCCTGGTGACCAGTTATATAACCTAATCCTGGGAGCCTATTCTACCCTTAATCACTCTCGAGCTGACCTTACACAGTCATGCTGGCTTTGCCTGTCTGCCTCACCACCCTACTATGAGGGGGTAGCTTAAAAGAACCATACGCTACCCTCTCTTCTGGCTTGTCCTGTGACTGGGACAATGACCTTAAACTTACCTTGTCTGATGTTACAGGACAGGGGACCTGTATAGGTAATCCTCCTTCCCACATTAAAACTTTATGTACTACTATTAATCAGGTCCAAGAAAAAGATAAGTTCCTTCAACCTCCCACCAGTTTAAAATGGGCATGTGACACTGGAATCACCCCCTGTGTATCTACAAAAGTTTTCAATAACTCTGTTAACTTTTGTGTACTGGTCTCTATATACCCCCGAATCCTCTATCATTTGGGGATGGAGCTAGAAGATAAACTATCAGACCAAACTAGATACAAAAGGGAACCAATCTCTATAACTCTGGCAGTTCTTATGGGAATAGCCGCCACAGCTGGTATAGGCACAGGGACAGCTGCCATTATATGTGGCAACCAACAGACTAGTCAATTACAAGCCGCAATGGACCAAGACTTAAAGGCCATAGAAACATCTGTCCTGGCCCTCCAAAACTCTCTGACCTCCCTTTCAGAAGTAGTTCTACAGAATAGACGAGGACTTGATTTACTTTTCCTTAAGGAGGGGGGATTGTGTGCAGCTTTAAAAGAACAATGCTGCTTCTATGCGGATCATTCTGGAGTTGTTAAAGAGTCCATGGCCAAACTCAGGGAAAGATTAAACCAAAGACAAAAAGAACGAGAAGCCCAACAAGGCTTATTTGAGTCTTGGTTCAGCCAGTCTCCATGGCTCACCACCTTACTGTCAGCCCTAACGGGACCCTTGATTGTGCTACTCTTAATAATAACTATAGGACCCTGCATATTAAATAGAATAACAAATCTACTACAAAGTCAGATTGGCAATGTAAAACTAATGCTCCTCAGACAACAATATGAGATTCTAGATAACCCCAACAATAAACCCCCCGATCTCTAAGATTAGAGATTCACAACACAAAAAGGGGGGGAATGTAAGAGAAATTTTCTCATTAACAGTGCATGGTCTGCGCTGCTCCATGCTGCTCATCTCCTCCCAATATTGTGGGAATTGAGCCATTATAGTTAAAGCTGCCTAGGTTAAATTCAGACAAGGATTAAGCTGACTAGAAAACCTGGGTTGCGAGGTAGAAACAGCCTCCTCCCATGTTTAAGGAATTTATGGAATGTACCTTCCCTGGGCATCTGCTGCCCATATTAGGAAGCACCCTCTGCCGCCCAACTCTAGACCACCCTATAGTCGCCCCCTCCAATGAATGTAGAAAGCCATTTAAACTAACCAATGCCTTCTGCTTCTGTAACTGCACTTGCCAAAGTCCTGCCTTCCTTTGTCCTGTAGTTTAAAAGCCATGCTCTGGCATACCTTGTGGCTCTCTGTTCCTGCGCATTCAGTGAGCCCCACACATGCTTGGACAATAAAAACCCCTTGCCTATTGCATGAGAAGGCATCTGTTGGCTTCTTCCTACACGCGACCCTCACAACACATAATAAGATCAAGCAAAACAGAATAAAACCATTCCAACCAATGAATGAAAACATTATAAGATTTCAAAGCAATATAATAGGGAACCATGATTACCATAAAATCTTATGTACTCTTACCATTTCTTACACTAGGGAGACTATACAGTATTTATACATGTGAATTTGATTTATTTTTCTTATGAGTATGGTCTCAATTTGCATCCATTTATTTATAAATATCTCAACGTGATCATTCTTTATAGCAGAGCACTCCATTGTATAAAAGCACCATAATTTTTTAATACATTCCTCAGTTGATGGGCACTTAGGTTGTTTCCAAGATCTGGCTATTACAAATTGTGCTGCTATAAACATGGATGCACATATATCACTGTGGTATGATGTTTTCAGTTCTTCTAGGAATATGCCTAGGAGTGGAATAGCTGGTTCAAATGGGACTTCCAATCCCAGCTTTTTTTTCTGTTTCATTTCACTTATGGATGACTTTTCTTATCTTAATTTTTTTTGATCTTTTGGTAGCAGGGATTGAACTCACTGCTGCACACTTACAAGGCAGGCACTTATGCAGCTGAGCTAAATCCCCAGCATCATTTTTTTTTGCCAATAAAAACTGTCATTTTTTTCCAGTGGCCTTCTGAAGTGTGGATCAATCCCAGCTTTTTGAGGAATCTCCAGATTGACCTGCATGATGGTTGGACCAGTCTACCAATAGTACAGAAGAGTTCCTTTTTCCCTGCAGCCTCTCCAACATTTGTTATTGGTAGTTTTGTTGATCCTGGCCATTCTTTCCGGAGTGAGATGGAATCTCAGTGTGGTTTTAATTTGCATTTCTCCAGCCCAGAGATCTTTAAACTGTCCAGTTGCTAAGTGAGCAGGGGCAGTTTATTTGTTCTTCTTTTTGTTCTTTTATTTTATTTTCTTAAATATTAAGCTACTTTATTGTATTTATTTATTTTAAAGAGAATATAACTAAGAAAAATAAAATCAATCAAAATAAACAATTATAAGTGATACAGGACTGAAAAATCTTATGAATTGGGCTGGGGGTTTAGCTCATCTGTGTAAGTGTCTACTTGGCAAACACAATGTGGTGAATTCAATCCCTGGTACCAAAAAAAAGAAAAGAAAAGAAAAGAAAAGAAAAGAAAAGAAAAGAAAAGAAAAGAAAA